>JAUZST010006905.1:0-14114 GCA_034779995.1 Parotocinclus haroldoi
ACACACACAAACACACACAAACACACACAAACACACACAAACACACACAAACACACACAAACACACACAAACACAAAAACACAAAAACACAAAAACACAAACACACACAGAGAAATATAATTATATCCCACACAAACACATGGTGGCTGTATGGAATAAAACTGTGTGTAAAGCAGAACCTCTTAAAACTCTTCCTGGAGAAGACATAGGTGGTATTTGTGACGTTCTCTCCAGTCTCTACACATCCAGCTGAAAACAATACAAAAAAATACAATACTAAAGCTGAAGCATTACAAGAGGCTGGACATTAAGCTGTCAAATGCTAAGCTATCCAAAATAAACTGGTTTCTTTTCAGCATATATCATGAGCATACCAGGTGCAAGCAGGAAGGAGCCATCGGGTGTGAAGGAGAGACGTCTGAAGAAGGATCGCATGCTGTCATCGTGGAACATCCTGTAGTTCTTCACCTGAGAGAAATGGGGTTAGGTGACGTATCATCACAACTGGAGTTGAAACAATTGGTGGAGCAACTCAACTGCTTAAATACACTGATGCTTCATTTATACTTAGTTCACTGCATTTTACATGGATGATTATTACTTTCGTATGCATGTACGGTGTTGGTGGATAACAAAACGACATTATTTGACGGCATGAATTGCAAAATGAAAAAATAAAGAGAAAAACAGCAGTATAGATGGCATATATTATAGATAAACATTGATCTACTACAACCTTTTAGTTACAGTGATTACATGAGTTTTAATCATAAGTTGATCTAAAAAGGTTCAGTATATTCTTGAGGGGGGACTTCTAAAAAGTACATTTATATTTTTGTATTCTTTGTAGCAGTCTTTTCTTATTGATATTAGGGCATTCAATAATTATGTGCTTTATTGGAAATGTAGCATTGCAGAAATGGCAGAACGGAGCGTCTTCATCTAAAGGCGTTACATTTAGCTGGTTCAAATGGTATTGGTTGAGGCTCAGTTCTAAGAGCTTGGAGATTTCGTTTAGTTTGCGTAGTACCATTGTTCAGTATTGTCTGTATTAGCATTCAGAGGTTTCTTGTTTTTGATTAGGTAACCAAGTATGATGTACGCACAGGATATTCCTTTTCCAGCACTTAGTTATGCCAATTTGTTTTCATTTTTTTGTCCTCATCAAAAAAATGGTACTTTTAATCACTATTCTACACATCCTAGCATTTGAAATTTTTTTCCTTATGAAAAGCTTCAGTGTCAAGCAAAAATTTGTTTACAGAAAAGTACTGGGGGAAAAATCTACTATATAAAGTACTGAAAAAAAAGAAATGTTCAAAATTATCCCGGTCTCACCGACCTCTCCCTCGCCAGCAGAACCGGATGTCATCTTACTCACACTGTAGGCCTTTTTCTTTGTATGAGTGCTGTATACACGCAAAACCCTGAAAGGAAAATAAAGATATAAAACGTACAAACACTGGAGGGAGGCGTTCAATTAGTGGACAGAGCACAATGTACAGCAACACCAACAAATATGCATTACCTGTCGCAGCTCAGCGTGCCGATGTACTGGCCAAGTGGGTCCCAAGCTACGCCTTGCACATAGCTCTTATGGTCATTGAATATGTATATTTTCTGACCTAACACCAACCAAAAAGACAAAACAGCTTTGCTTAAATGACTTTAAAACCCCGCTTATCAAACAATTATAAATACAGCTATTCTTTACTGTCTGAAGACAACATAATGCTATGAAAAAAAATCTTGTAATAACATAATACAAACACACACACACACACACAAACACACACACACACACACACACAAACACACAAACACACAAACACACAAACACACAAACACACAAACACACACACACACAAACACAAACACACACCAAGCCAGTTTAGAACAATCAGTTAACCTAATGCATGTCTTTGGACATAGGAAATGAACCACTGAACACAGAGTAAACCCACGCGGACACAGGGAGAACATGGATGGAATTGTGTGGCAACCACTAGTTAAACAGAATTACTACAGTGCATTACTCTTTGTCATTAAAAAGACCTTTAAAAGGTATATATCCTAAAGGAGTTTGCATTACAGTGTAAAATCCTATGGTGTTCTACTTCATGGCTAGAACTATAAACAATACACTTTAAAGCAAAATGTGTGTTGACATCCAAAAAATGCTTCCAAACACATTAGTATGGGATCTGTCCCACTACAGCAGTCTTTACCTCTGAATTACTAGAGATTTTGCAACATGGCTGAATGGCACAAGTACAAACACAAATACATTTTGTTGATGGTGCACACCTGTATGATTTCTTGTAACTGGTAATTTTATTCATACAACTGCTGACTACTTGTCCCCCACAAAATAGTCTTATATGAAAGACTAAGCTATAAAAATGAAGCTTTCATTTATGGTACAGACTGTTAACTTCAACATTTTCATTGGGATACTGAAATATGTCCTTAACAAGCATTATAAACTACTTACCTGTTCATTAACTTATCACAGTTCTCTTTGAGCAAGTCCCTCTCGTTCTCCAAATCCTGAATCCTCTCCACCAACTAAACAAAAAAAAAACACTCACGCATTGCTAATGAGAAATATCTTCCAATAATCCTATATCCAAATAAGACACAATTGTGCTGTGGACAGTACCTCGCCAGTCCTCCTGTCCTGCAATGCTTTAGTTTGCAGCTGTGTCTCAAGACCAAGACTCTTCAGCCTCTCTTCTTTCAGTTGGCCAGAAAGCTCTTCCACTTTAGTCATGGCTGCATCATGACTAGCTTTTAAAGTCCTCTGGCTCTATATTTACATGTGTTTATGAGTAGAGTATTAAAATAGTGATTAAAAGATGACCTAAAGTTCAATACATAAAGGAATATTTCAAATAAACAATGCAGGCCTCTTAAATAGCCATGTTTCTACCTTAATCTTTACCTCAATCCCAAGTGAGACTGACAATAGCTTAATTTTGCCAACAAAAATTTGGCTGTATGTGATCTGATTTGAACTATTCGACTTTACCCCATTTTATTCTGACATTTATCTTATCTTTTACCTTACAATCAAGCCAGTATGATGACTCTAGTAAAAAAAAAAAAAAGGTCACTGTTAAAACATTCTTGCTCACGTTCATTAGTCACCTACATCGGCAGAATTTTAATTTTACACTTGTAAAAACTGTTGTATGCTCAACATCTCTCCAGTACCCAAACTGCTCCCAGCCATCAAATCCTGCGCGTCTTTTTAGGACCAATTAATTCTCCTTCCATTTTAATAACAGTTTCAAAACACACAAACTCGCCTTGGCACATCACTCCATTTACTCTCTTAAATCAATTTCTCTGTACCTTCCATATGCATTTCTCATCTACATACAGTGCGGAAAATAAGTACTTGATACACTGCCGATTCTGAAGTTTTCCCACCTATAAATAATAGAGAGGTTGTAGATACACTTCAACTGTGAGAGTTGAGCAAATGTGAGAGAATGTCTCAATGCTGTGAGATATTGAGAGAATAAATCAAGATAATTCATTTGCATTTTATTGCATGAAATAATTATTTGATCACCTACCAACCCGCAAGAATTCTGGCTCTCACAGACCTGTTAGTGCTAGTTAGTCCTCCTATTTTGCACTCATTACCTGTATTAATTAATTACATTTAAACTTGTTACCTGTATAAGAGTCTCCTGTACACACATTTAATCAATCACACTTCAACCTCTCCATCATACCAAAGACTAAAAAGCTGTCCAAGGACACCAGGGGCAAAATCGTAGACCTGTACAAGGACTGGGATGGGCTAAAGGACAATAAGCAAGCAGCTTGGTAAGAAGAACTGTTGGTGCAATTACTAGGAAATGGAAGACAAACAAGATGTCTTCCTCTGTCTGGGGCTCCATGCAATATTTCACCTTGTGGGGTAAGGATGAAGGATGAAAAAGGTCAAGAATCAGGACAGAACAATACAGAAGGACCTGGTCAATTACCTGAAATGACCCTCATGTGGTCACGAGACTAAAATAGAGCTTTTTGGTATGAACTCTACTTGCCGTGTTTGGGGGAAAAAGAAGGATGATTACAACCCCAAGAACACTGTCCCAACTGTGAAGCATGGAGGTGGACACATCATACTTTGGGGGGAGGGGGGGTTCTGCAAAGGGGATAGGATGACTGCATAGTATTGAAGGGAGGATGGATGGGGTCATGCATCCTGAGATTCTGACCAACAACCTCCTTCCCTCAGTAAGAGCACTAAAGATGGATCGTGGCTGGGTCTTCCAGAATGACAATGAGCCAAAACACACAGCCAGGGCAACTAAGGAGTGGCTCTGTAAGAAGCAAGGAAAAAGAAGTGGCCTAGCCAGTCTCCAGACTTCAACCCAACAGAAAATCTTCAGAGGCAACTGAAACTTAAATGTTGCCCCCCAGCAACAACCTTTAACGTGAAGGATCTGGAGAAGATCTGCATGGAAGAGTGGGCCAAAATCCCTGTAAATCCCCTGCAGTGTGTGCAAACTTGGTCAAGAACTACAAGAAACATCTGACTTCTGTAAGTGCAAATAAAACTTTCTGTACCAAATACGCTGCACACAAATTTTTGTGAGCAGAATGCTAAGTTCTGTTTTTATTGTATCAAATACGTATTTCATGCAATAAAATGCAATTTTTTTTTTAATCATACAACTGGATTTCCTTTATTCTGCCTCTCACAGTTGAAGTGTACCTAATCATAAAAAGTTAGACCATTGTTTGTAGGTGGGAAAACTTGCAACCTTGTATCAAATACTTATTGTCCCCACTGCATATCGCAAACTCTCATAGGAGGGTGGTCTTGATCAACAGGTGTGTGTAAGTGTAGTCAAGTTTCTTTTTTTAAACGGTGAGATGGAAAAAGTCACAGGAGGAACAGCAGGACTAAACAGGTAGTTACAGATAGCAAGAAATCAAGGTAACAAGGATAAGGCACATTGTGGTAAATCACTCTTGGAACCTGATTATAAAGAGCCACGATAAACTTGTAGAACATGTACTGCTGCTACTGTGTAACGCATATCACACTCAAAAAGAGAAGTTGATCACAAAGCATCATCTCACGTGTACGTGAAAAGTTTAACATATTACAGGAAGTATTGAAAAAGGTGTTTCCGTTGCATATATGGTGGCTTATCAACAGAATATATGTGGTAAACTGTGTGTATATAAAGTACTGTGCAAAATTTCTAGACAACCTTTAGATATGTTGTTTTAGCAATGGTGTAACCGCCATATACATATTGTCTACAATTGGACAAAACTTGGATTTTTCACTCCATTCTCCTTTCAACTTCATTTAAGGTTTTGCTAGCTTTATCTTGGCCTTTTAACCTTGTAGTCCTTCTGTAAAAAATGTTTATTTGGCTGTTCTCCTTCCAAAAAGATCATTCCTGATCAAGTTTCTTGGTATACTGAATAAGCAGAGATCAAATAATTGCCACTGTCGCCTACAATTTTCTGTTTTTTAATACTATAAAGAAGTGTCTTGTACTTTCTGGATGTATTCTAATAGAATAGAATAGATCTCTAAACCAAGAGATTGGCAAACAAATGCATATGTTCATAATACCATTACTAAAACAATAGTATATCTCATCTAAGGGCCTAAGACTTATGCACATTTACTCGCTTTTAACAAAACAATAATTCTTATAATAATAATAATAATAATAATAATAATTTAATAATTCTGAACTCCACACTTCACTCCACAATCTAATTACTATAATAAATATTTTTGTCCATAACACATACTGAAACTGAGACTCCCTGTTCTGCTGCTGTTCAAACCTGAACGCAACTGCACTGACTAGGGCAGGATACTGTATGAAATAAACAGTGTATAAAATATGTATATGTTAAATATGCATATATATGTATACTGTGTTAAAGGTGTTTTTAAACTTTCTCACTCCACAACATAGCCTGCCCTGAAATTAGCAGCATATTGATTCCTCTCACCATTTGGCCATGTACAAAATATTTTTTGCATTCTGACAAAACCAAATAAATAATCACGTTTAAACTATTACTTGGTCATGTTTAATCACTGTAAC
The DNA here is from genome assembly GCA_034779995.1 of Parotocinclus haroldoi. Taxonomy (NCBI): domain Eukaryota; kingdom Metazoa; phylum Chordata; class Actinopteri; order Siluriformes; family Loricariidae; genus Parotocinclus; species Parotocinclus haroldoi. The sequence continues at coordinate 6,105 of JAUZST010006905.1, forward strand.
CATGTAGCAAATCTGATCTGAATGGAAATAACCATTTAACTTAACTGCTTAGGTGATATACATAACCGTGACCAACATTGCTCTTACCTCTTGCAGATGAAGGAATCTTGCCTCCAGTTCAGTGAATGTATTTTGTTTCTCTGCCAGTTGTTTCTGCAGCTTTATCATCTCCACGTTCTCCTTAATGGTGGACCTGAGCATATTTTCAATAACATTTATCATGTGCTAGGTACATTTTTGGTATGTCACACTAAGTTCATTCAAATACTGTCATGCACCTCTGACCAGTGGTCTGTTGTTCTCTCAGCTGAAGCAGAGACTCTTCATACTCTCTCTCCTTAATCCTCAGCTGTTCTCTGAGCAACTCTGCTGATTTCACCACCTCTTCCATCTGAGCTCTCTGCATTTCAATCACATTCTCTCTTTAAAAACAAAAAACAAATAAAGTAAGTAAATCAAGAAAAGATCAACTCTATTCAGACTGAGAAATTCTCAAAACGAGTAATTTACAGATTACGGATTTCTGAGCGGGCCTCATCCAGAAGACTGTGCCCATAGCGCGGTAAGAGCCCCTGTGATGGCCTGCTGCTCATTTCTCCCTCCACATGGCGTGTTCCTAACAATAAAACCTCCTGCATGTGACTGGCTTCTAAATAAAAATTTGGTAAAATACAATACCAATAGTAAGCATTGTGTGTAATACCTCCCCTCGGTGATAGGGTTTGGTGAATCGGTACTTGTGTGTCATCTTTAAATCTGCGGAGGCCAGAGTTGGTCCGAGACTGAATGTGGCTATAGGGTGTTTGTCTGCGGCTCTGTGTCTGAAACTGCTGCTTTGCTGTGAGCAGGCGCTGTTTGAGCACCTCGTTTTGTTTCTCCAGCCCGTGTATTTTCTCCTGAAGCTCCTCAATCATCTCTTCCATCTCAACATCCCGTCCTGCAACCACATGGCCTGTTGAAGAAACCTGCTCCACTCGCTTACGTTCTTTCACTAAGCGGATCAGCTTTGTGGCCATCCTGAAAAGAAAACACAAACAACGCACATATTTCATTTAAGACACATATTTCATTGTGTTATATTATGTTTACCCTGAGTGACACATGGGTGGGAGGGTGGCCGGTCAATACGTTCCTTTTTTGTTCGGCAATGCATTAGGGACTAAATCAATTTATTATTACTAATAGATAACTCATTGGAATTTTACTCAACAGAGACCGGGGCCAAAGAGAAATGAAACAGCAACAAAAAATAGCCACACCTCATGGAAACAAGCCCTGTTCAACGACATTAAGTGAAAGCACCCCAAAGACTACACAGAAAGCCAGATAGCACAGTGGGTGGACACGCACGCAAATATTTACAGAACACTAGAGTTCCGATGTACACAAAATGCACAGAAAACTGACTCCAAAACTAACGGATAAATTTGTAACACATTACCACAGATAATGTAACTCATCTTGTCTCATATTTTGAACATGAAAGGGGCTTGAGTGAGGAACAGATCAGCTACAAATGGATGATACCTCTTAATCTTGTCCTCTTGTTTGTGTGTGTGCTGTTTAAGTACAAGGTTCTCATCCTGTAAACGCAGGTATCGGTCTTCCAGTTCTTCTCTTCTAATCTTAGCCACAGCTTGGCAGACGTGGGCATTCTGGGAAAGCATGGACTCTGTGGATACATTTCAGCAGTTTGCATACACATAGATTTCTAGAATGCTTTGTTGCTCGCTAGTTATTTTTGAACACAGCAAATATTGTGACTGATATTTACCTTTTCCTATACTTTGTATACCTGGTGCATTAAGTGTTAAAGTGATGTCTCTTACAGGAATATCAGCAGCAGTCTCATCAGTAAAAAGCGCAGACATCCTTCAGCCTGAAAACACAAAACCTCTTATTGCTATGCAAGGTAACTACATTAAATCACATTCTTAATGAATCCACCCTTTCTGCATCTTGCCCTGCGAGTGGTATTTACGCTATACGCTTATGCACTAAAGTGCTACAGAAAGCTAAACACTGGTGCTTATCCGTTTAAGTTAGCAATAGCCGCTAGTCGTACATCGCGAGTCCGATATTTACATGCTAGTAATAGATTATCCCTTCTTCCTTCTTCTTCATAAACTTTACTACGAACAAACGTTACGCAAAACACACTGATAAAACAAACACACAAAACAACCTTTAACACAACATACCTATGCTTTATAACATAATACTCTTAGCAAATCCCAGCCATAGCAACACAGTACGACCGTTACTACAAACAACTCCCCTTTGACCGCCTGTAAACCGCTTCCCGAACAGATTTATGGGAATCGTAGTTCTTGAAGCGGTAAACAAACGTTCTGTCAGAGAGCGATATCAAGTCAATATCATTCATAATAAATATTGGTTTATGCACATTAAAATATATATTTTTAAAAAACCCTAAGTATATAATTCTCCTGGAAAAATTATGGAGTGTTCACCCAGCCTTTTTAACTTATAATAAATAAATAAATCGCAGATATAACACACCGAACATTTTGTGTTTAATGGCTGCACGTTCTGTTTTCTTGAAGAACATCTCAAACTACTTAGTTAATTAAAAAGTTGTTTTTAAATAATGGCAGGAAAAATATTTATGCTATGTGAGAAAGCTGGAACATGTCTCAAAGAATGCAGGTCATCATAAAAGCTTGAGGAAAATATTTTTGTTTTTTGTTTGTTTGTTTATTTACCTGATCAAGCAGAATGTAGAATTAAAGCAGAATTTGTCTCTTTGCAAAGTGTGGTTATTTCAAAGTTCAGTTGGTTTGTTGTGGTTTGTTATGATATGGTTTGTTGAACAATTTCAAGCTGGTTTATGCTGGCTAGTACTAGTCTGGTGCAGGTTCAATTTTAGTTGACACACTCAAATAGTATTGCTGGTAGAGGCGGATGACCAGTCTACCAGTGTCCAAATCAAAACGTACACTGGTATTTGTTCTGATCTGAGATTATGTTCAGGTTTAGTAACACTTAACTACAAAGTGTAGTGCTGGCAGTTTAGGGTAAAATAAAAAGTTTTATGTATTCTAATCTAAGAGATAAGTACATAATCAGCTGGAATCTGTCTGCTGGTCACAGGACCAGACATGCCTGCTGTAGATGATCTAATTTTAAAGTATAAACATTATGTTTAATTACACATTCACTCACAATCAGTGGTTGTGCTTGAGCCATTGGACATGTCAGCTGCATTTCTTGAAAGTATAATGCCTATTTTTTCCCAAGCATAACTTGTTGATGTTAGCATAGATTTGCCAACTAAAGCTGTTTGCACTCCAACAATCAATATGTATATGTACAAATATGTTTTTACTTACCAAAAGATGATGTGAGCTGGGTATTTTAGTTTGCCAAACAAACCGTGATACTAGACTGTTTAATACTCCGAAACACCAGCACAATACATACTGCTGTCATATCAGTGATCTTCAAATTATTACCCAAGTGCACAGTAGATGCTGCATTTATGCAATTTTACGTATCCAGACAAAAGAAAAACAGTATTAAGAAAAGATATGGGTAAACAGTAACAGAAGATGCTTTTTTAAATGAATGTGTAATCGCAGACTCATCTGGATGGCTCTAGCCAAGCCATGCTTGAGTTTCAAAGAGTACAAGGTACAGAGCAGGGTTTAATTAAAGCCTTTAGGTTTAGGTTTAGAATGGGCTGAACAATTGCTAAAATAACACATTTGTTCAAATCTGATGCCTGCATCAACAGGGTGTATTAATCCCTGATACTTCCCAGCACAACACACACTATGATTGTATTATAGGTGTCACTGCTGTGTTAAGAAATATTTATTCATATATTGTTTTAATAGAACGTTGTCGCAAAGTAGCTTTACATACATATAGGTTAACAATCTTATTAGCAAGCCTAGTGCGTCAGTTAAAAATAAATAAAGACTCCTAAATGCGGTGTTTCAAAGGTGCAACGTTCATGAGGGTTAAATGCCAACGTGAGACATATTTCATTTAGTTACTTTATAAAATTGTGATTTTAATATCTATAGGCTACGAAAATTAAAAATCATTTCATGCTTATGGCAGATTAACTGCTGTGCGTAGAGGCACAGCACGTGGTTACCAAACAGCGCACTGTCAAAGCAAGCTTGACGTTGTGGGCGGGTTCATCAGCGCCGTGTGCCTAGCTGCTTTTTTACGTACATTGTATTACGAGGCGTACTTAGGCCAGCACGAAGACTTCAATAACAGTTCTCAATGCTGGTTGCGCAATCGGCGTACGTAAGCTACGTAACAAAGAGCTGTCAGTCAAAGGACATTTAAATGGCTCTACCGTGCAGCGGAGTAGCTCAGGTCTGCCGCACCGCAGAAAAACAGCTCGTATCGGCACCAATTCGCGTCGTAGCTTTTTAAATGGAGAATTTTAACACTGCGCGACATGTCTTTCAGCTGACTTCCTGAATACGTTAGTTCAGAAAAGAGCCGATTTGGTGTAGTTTGAGCGTGTGCGTGAAAATGAGCGAGGAGGAAGAGGCTCTGCAAAAAACACGTCTCGGGTTTGAAGATCTGTGTCGAGCTCTGAACATGGACGAGGAGGCGAGGAACAGAGCATGGAGCAGTTACGAAAATATAAGCAAGAATTACACTCTGGAGGTAGGACAGCAAGCTATTTCCGCTCACTGAGCAATGAGATCATTCAGTGGAACAGTTGCTGCACACTGCATTATGTACAGGCTTTACTAGAGTAAACAAGCCGCGTTTGTGCGTGCCTGTGTGTGTTGTTACATATCAAAACGTAATTAATTGTGATATGTAATTTATTTTTAACAAACCAAAATTTGCTGTAGGACATAATGAGGTTAGGGTAGGTGAATTTGTACTATTACTAAGCTTTATTAATCATTATGTCCATAGAAAGTCCCTAAAGTTTATGTTTACCAAGAATGAGTTCCAGTGTGTGTTAGCAGCTAGATGTTTTATTTCCCAGGCCTTATCTCTCAACTCACATTTACCAGAGCTGGATCTGCATTTCTCAACATTAAGTGTTGCTTTCTAAATGAAATCCCCAATTTCTTAGGTATTGTCCCATATATTTCAAACTATGTCAGTTTATTGCTATGCTTATGCAAACTCTTGGGCACACTGATCAGATTTTAAGTATAGGGGAACAAACCTAAATATAACTCATTTAAACTTTTAGGTATCCTCAGACTTGGAAACACCTATGGTCAGGCAAGAGTTATTTATAAATCACCAATTATAATTCCAATTATAATTCAGCAAAAAGTTCCCAAAAAGAAACAATTGACAACAGTTTGTTCAGGGGTACCAAACTTGTACCTTAATCCTGTATAAAAACATTGGTTTAAATCTTTATAATTAATTTTTATTAACAGTGTTATCATGTAAGATAGTAACAGTTTGATTAAGTGTCTTTATAGCATTTAAATCATTCGATTATCACCATGTATCAATTACATTACATAGTGTATGTAAGTATATATGAAACTATATGAAAAATTATGATAATATAACAACAATATAAAAATATGATTTCTTTGATTGATATAAATGATATATTATGAATTGTCTTCTTCATCATATACTGTACCAGGTAGTGTTTTTGTGTATGTGTGTGTTTGTACTAGATGTATAATTTAATTGCGGTATTATTTAAGGCATATCATCTGTACTGAATATGGTATTTGATACATTATTTACTATATAAATTGTTGCACATGTATGACCGTGTTACAAAGTATTGTTTTACAATTACCTAAGTTAAGGTTATGTGTGTATGTATCATGTTGCAGCACAAAGCTTACATGCTAATCACCTGTTTCCCTATATGTCTGTACAACAGGGTAGTGACTTGCACTGGTTAGCATGTGCCCTGTATGTGGCCTGCAGGTCATCGGTGCCCACTGTGGGCAAAGGCACAGCTGAAGGAAACTATGTCTCTCTCACACTAATTCTTCGCTCATCAGGGCAGAGGTGTGCGAACCGTCCATATTTCACCCTCCAGCGTATTTCACTTGTTTAGGATACAAGTTTCCTATGGGTGTGGAACTACTGAAATTCACACAGTGGCATATACATTTTTCAGATCTGGGTTATTTACTTGCAAAACCAAGCTTACATGTTTTCACAGTTAAATGGACTCAAATGTATATGGACACATTCTTAAACATTTATTACAAATGTAAAGCATTGCTTTTACTATAATAACAATGCATTTGTTATTATTGTATCTGATTTGGATTGTGTACAATTAATACATCATATAGTAGTCCATAATAATAATAATAATGGATGGAAGTCATGTTACACTGTTCACAAAAATTTGTTTATATTTCAAACTGAACATGAAGGAAGAAAAAGCATTTGATTTTATTTCATTAAACGAGATAATCAGAAAAGCAAAAGAAAAGTTACAGAAAGTTGTTTGATTATGCAAATGAGATGCAAATTCAATTATCAGGACTGAGTAGCAAGTAAAATAATTATGGGGGTGAACAGAAGCATGTTTAACTGGGCAAGAGTGCCACTCATTGACTGTTGAGTAGAGTGTATTGTCACCCAAGACTGCCAAAACACACTGATAGTCATGCGGCATGGGCAGGATTAGACTTTTCAGCAGTTTTTGGGTATTTATTTTCAAATATCCCCTAATTTTTGTGAGCAGTGTATTTCAATTGCTACCTGCAATGTATCATATCACATATAAAATGATTGATTGTGTATAAGGTATAGGCCAGCATTATAAAAAGAGGGACTGTAAATTATTGTAGTGTGTTTTTTGATTCATTATTTTAAATATCTACATTTGATTTTCATATTTTTCATTACATATTTTAATCATATTGTCTTCTCACAGCTTGATCGAGTTTTTCAGCAAAATGAAGAAATGGCAGGACATGGCCAACTTGCCAAAGGAATTCCGGCAGAGCACAGAAAAGCTGGAGAGGAACTTCACTGTAACTGCTGTCATTTTTAAGAAATATGTCCCTATTTTCAAAAACATATTCAAAGCCCACTCTGAAGAACCTAACAGGGTACACAGAAGCAGGAAACAGCGGTAGGTTTTTAATTAAAAGTTTGCCCAGTTACTGTATGTAATGTATATGATCAGCATTATGTGTAACATTAATTAACCTCAAAAAGTTTTTTTTCACAGTAGGTCCTACTTAATATAAAAGAGATTAAGGAAAATGCCCTTGATTTGTAAAAAAAAATCATGTGAAAACTAACTTTTATCTAACTAACTAACTTTTAGCTCTAGTAACCAAATAAAAGACTAAACAAAAATTGAAATAATTGCATTGCAATGATATAGCCGTTATGGATATGGATTACTGTTTTGCAACAGATACTCATAAAAATTTGTAAATCCATAAGACGGCGTACTTTTTCCAGAAAATGTTGCAGATGAATGATTATGGCTTATTTTGTTGGCAGTGGCTTCAGAATTAAATAAGCTTACGGTTGAGTGTTAGTAAAGATTCAGCAATTTATCTAAATTAACATTATTATGATTGTATGTACATTTATAAGTCAATATGTCACAAGTTGTTCTTCATGAGTTTCCAAGTTTGATGGTTAATGTGTACAGTCATGGCCAACAGTTTTGAGAATTGCACAAATTTTGGTTTCCACAAAGTATGTTGCAACAGTTTTTATGGCAATAAAACTCTAGATTGTGAAGAGTGATCAGGTGAAATAATTGAATTAAAAATAATTCCCTGCCATGAATCACAAAACCTCCTAATATCATTTCAGTGATGATCTCATTAGACAAGACAGCTGATATCATTATGTCATGCTGATTAGAAGAGCAGACTGGTTGCTTTAAAAGGGAAATAGTGCTTTTACGTTTTCTTCTGTTAATCATGGTTACCTCCAAGAAAACTTGTGCAGTTATCATTGCCTTACATCAAAAGGGTTTCACGGGCCAGGACCGTGCTGGGGGGGGGGGGGGGGGGGGGGGGGGGGGGGGGGGGGGGGGGG
>JAUZST010006906.1:0-14536 GCA_034779995.1 Parotocinclus haroldoi
CACAAATAATAATAATATTAATAATAATAATATTTGTAAAAATATATAATAATCATAATCACCAATACATCAAAATAAAAAGCATGTTCTTCTATTTTCACTTAAAAAAAATAAATTATATATATATATATATATTTTTTTTTTTTTTTATTTTTTTTTTACTTAAATTACTTTTTACTAGAATTATATGTAAAATGAAAAAGGTAACTTTTTTACTTTTTTTTAAAGTTGATCACAAAGTTCTAAACGGAGAAAAGGAAATAGAATTCAATAAAATAAAGAAATAAAGAAAGTGAGATTTTATATAAAAGAGGGGAAAAATGAAAGCCTAAGAAAAATAATAAAGTAAGAAGGTGGGATGAGAAGAAAGGAAGAATACGGGAAAAAAAGAAAGGAAGAAATCAGATTATTTAGATAAGATAAAAAAAAATAAAGAAGCAAAGAAAAGAATGATAAAAGTACCGAAATAAGTAAAAGAACAATTAGGACAAAAGAAAGATGAAAAAGCAAATAACATAAAATACTTCAAACAAAGAAATAAGCAAAAAAGGATAAGTATAATAAACAAGAATGAAAAGAAAAAAAATACAAAGTAAAATAAAGAAAAGAGCAAAAGGTGACAGAGGTAACGGCAAAAAAAAAAGAAAAAGAAGATGAGCGGAATAAAAAAGGGGAGAAATGACAGAAATAATTAGGATAATTATGGATAATTAAATCATCATAGTAACTGAGGTGAAAGAAAAGCAAGAAAGAAAAAGTGAAGACAGAAAAAAGTCTGAGTAACGGAAATAAAGCCAATCAAAGCAGAGAGGAAAAGTCAAGAAAAAGAATTAAAAATGAGAGGAAAAAAGAAGAAAAAACAAAGCAATAGAAGAGAAAAATAAAGCGTCAAATTATAAGAAAGGATTTTGTTCCGTGCTCTAGCCCTCTGTGTTTATGTTTAAAAGTCTTTTTTATTTTTGAATTAAAAAAAAAAGATTCATTCATTCATTCTTGCAGTTCAAACGGAAGAAGTGTACAGGATCCGTCCGTACACTGTCTGGACATTCTGTTCCAGGAAAGACACACACACACACTATTTATTCATTTGTAGGCTATATTTGATTTTTTTTTATATTACTTTAAGTTTATATTACGTTTATTGTATTTACATATTTCATTTGTCTATTTCTGTATTAAGGTTTTTTTTCCCCCTTTATGTAATGTTTTATATTTATCTCGTCTTGATTATATTTTAAATTAAACTTGCGCTGGTTTTTCACATTTTAACTTATGCCTTTTTTTTTACATTAATTTTTTCTTTACATATATATATATATATATATATATTTTTTTTTTTTTTTAAATAATATTACATTTTCTTTACGTTTGTGTTTTCATTCATTTCTGAATTTCTTTACACCTAGTTCATGCTCTTATTTTTATATTTGTGTTTTCACTTGTTTATTCATTTATTATTTTATATATATATATATATATATATAAAACCTTTTTTTTTGTAATCAGTGAGCTAGCAGTAAAATGTTTTGGTTTTGGGAGGAGAACGGTCCCGTTGGAGACGATGTGTTACAGATCCGGTTCACCGGACGGTCGGTTCTGAAAGGCGAGCCCTTTGATGTGTTATCTCATTCTGAACTTATCGGATTCATAGAGCATGAACCGGAACGTGTAACCGTAGAGCCGCGTCATCAATAATCCAGCAGCTATTAAATCAACTCCCTATAAACATGATCTCCCGGCTGGAGCTCCTCCTGATAACCAGCCGCTTCCAGATAGTTCCACTTTCTCATGAAGCATTAGAGATGAGAGTCTGTGCCTGACCGGCTTAATCCAGCCCCACATAACGATCAACAACCACCACTCCCGGCTTTAGGGTCTTTTCTCTGAAGCGTGCCCTCTGATCCTCCTCCCCTCCCTCAGATACAGCAGACAGCGTCCAGTCGGTCAGACCAGATTCCTATGGATCTAGTGCTGGTTTGACTGGTAAGAGCACGAGGACCGGATAAAAGGTTCCTGGTTATTAAACTATTCATAAAAATCGACACAAGCTCGCTGGTTAACCTGGTTAACTTGGACAAACCTACTGGTTGATCTGGCTGGGGGGGGGGGGCGATGTAAAAGCTTACTGGGTAATCTGGTTTCCATCAAATGGTTACTGGTTAATCTGGTGGATTTTAAAAGGCTAACAGTTTCTTCTAGTTCACTAGCCAAAGTTTACTGGTTAATCTGGTTGCTTTCAAAATTAACCATCAATAGCTTACTGGTGAACGTAGGCTGCTTAACCATTAAGGCCACACTGGTTACTCTAAGGACCCACCAACCTGACCATGTGTTCTTCCCAGTTGAACCAGCATGAGATCATGAAGAATCTGGTCCTGTACTGGTCTTTGCAGTTCTCACTGTTCTAACCCATGTTTGGGTCGAGGGAAACGCCCCGGCCGTGAGGTGGGTGACCGATCCTCCCTCAGCGTCAAAATCAGATTTATTTCATTTAATCCCAAGCCTTACTGGGCAAGCCTAGGGTGACAGCGGCAAGGAAAGTCTCTAAAGCGCTAAAGAAAAAGTGGCTCTTCAACATCTGAGGCTGTTAAAATTTGCGCTGCCCGTCCCGGACTGCAGGGGGCGCTGATGAGCGGCAGAGTATCACAGGGTATTCGTGCCTCCATGCCCCCACACCAGGCCAGATGGCACCGCATCGGAGGCCCGGGTGACTTTGCGCTGTGTAATAGCGTACGGTCTGATGCCCTAAATTGAAATGACGAGTAACGATGAACGAATAAACGAGCTGTTGTTCCCTTCCTTTCGTTCCTCCTCTTTATGCCAATTCAGCGCTTTGTGAATTTGCTCCAGTGAAATTAAGAAGGCGCTGTGCTACGCCAGCTCAGTAAAAGGTTAATGAATGCTATTTCTGCCTTGGCACCGTCGCCCGGGAGAACCGAACCCTTCAGGGCAGAACCTTCTCGACCCGAGAATAAACACACCGAGCTTCAGCAGTGTCTCCCTAAAGCTCGGCTTCTATTCCTGTCTGCTGGGCTCGCTTCCAGTAACACCACGTATCAGAGCGTACATCAGGGTGTGTGTGTGTGTGTGTGTGTGTGTGTGTGTGTGTGTGTGTGTGTGTGTGATGCCAACACTCACTTACAGGCCGGTGTAAAACACGAGGATATGAATCCCATTCAGATTCCAGGTTTAATGACCTACAATAAAAAATATGATTTTTATTCTAAAAATAACTACAAAATCAAATCATTATCCGTAAGCTTTTTTGTTTTTACTTTCATTCTGCGCTTTTACTTTTTTTTTTTCTTGCTTTCTTATTTTAATTCTTGCCGTTTTTTTGAACTGCCAAACCCCATAATTAATGATCTATTCACTGTTTATTTTATTTAAATCTTTATTCGTTACCTTCCGTGATTTGTGTTCCTTCGTTAAATCAGGCGATTCCTTTATTTAAAAAAAATATATAAATACATTTTTTTCTTGAATAATTCTTGTACATTTTCTTTTTGGTTATTTTGCTTTCTTTTCAGCAACATTTTACAGATTGAACAGATTTAAAAATGCTCACTTCACATTTCTCTGCTTCCTGAAAATGGAAACGTTCATCATTTAGATCTCCTCTAGTCCATTTTGTTTCTTTCTGTCCTGTTTTTATCAGATAAAAATCTATATGATATTTATAAAATATCGGAACAAAATTTCAAAGCGTTTTCTTTCCTCTTTTACGTTGGGAGGTTTTTATACAGTTCATTTCTGTTAGAGACGCTTCAGTGGACAAAGGGCCTTCAATTTTTAAGAGACGGAGAGAGATGGAGAGAAAAAGAGAGACAGAGAGAGACAGAGAGAGAGACCCAGAGAGAGACGGAGAGAGACCGAGAGAGACACAGAGAGAGACAGAGAGAGAGACAGAGAGAGAGAGACAGAGAGAGAGACACAGAGAGAGACAGAGAGAGAGACAGAGAGAGACAGAGAGAGACAGAGAGAGAGACAGAGAGAGAGAGACAGAGAGAGAGACAGAGAGAGAGACAGAGAGAGAGAGAGAGAGAGCGAGAGAGAGAGAGAGGTACAAAGAGGAGAGAGGAGAGAGATATCATCATTTATTACAGAAATTCAATTACATACCGAGGTACAAAATGTCTGCATGTCTACTGTGGATTGGTTCAATATTTGTGCATTCACTTAAGAGCTAATAGAATTGTTTGTTTTTTTTCCCCCAGTTGCTCATGACACTTGAGTCTATGTGCTAATAAAGAGGCATCAAATGTAAATGCATGAGAGATGCACAAAAACAAAGAGTCAAACAGGATAACAGAATCAATTCCGGACAAGTAACTTCAAGAGCACAAGTGTCGACCTATGATGAAAGTCTGAATCAAACATGAAGGTAGCCATGCTTTACTATAAAAGTACGACACCCAGCGTTGTTCGGTGCCACGTCGTCAACGAACGTACAGTCCCGCGCTCGCGTCGCGATCTATTTAAAACATAGCCGGTAACATCCCGGGGCTATAAGGCCGATGGACGTGTACGAGGGAAACCCCTGAGGTATCTAGCACATTACGGATTGATTCGAGGTTTCCCCTTCTCATCCTCACTCGGCTCCTACCGAGCTTCACTCCAGCCGGCTGCGCGCTCCATTTGAGACGCGCCCCGGGTCGACTCCCTTGTGCGCTACCGCAGGCTCGCCCCCTGGCCTTCCGGAGCTCCTCCGCGCCACTCGATTTGGGAAGCGTCCCAAATCGTGCGTGCGTGTGTGCGCGCGCGCGCGGTGGGTGTTACCTTGTTGTCGTTGCCACCAGAGGCGAGGAGCTGGTGGTCAGTGCTCCACTTGAGGCCGCACACTTCCTGGCGATGGCCCTGTAGTCTGCGCTCAGACTGCTGCGGAGGAGCTCGAATATCCCGCTGCAGAATCAGACGATCTCTACTACCTGATGACAGCTGGTCCACGTTCCACGCTAATGCACCTAAGAGAGTCACAGTGCTAAAAAATATACTTACTATAGAAAATGTTTTCCTTCTGCTACACAGTCATCGTTCACATGCTAAAATAAAATCTCATTTTAAACATTATATAGTGGTAACTTTTTAATGTATTTTATAATATGGGCCACTGCTAAATGAAGCATTTTCACAATTATATAGTAGAGACCAATGCAAGATTAATTATTTTAACTATTATTTATCTATGGCATTTTTAGTATTTACTAATTGAAACATTTTATTGTAGAGATCGTTCGTTTTTAAAAAAAAGGCATTTTCAGTATTATATAGTAGGAACTAATAGAAAATAAGTCATTTTTCAGTATTTTATTGTAGGAACCAATATTAAATTAAACATTTCATACATCAAAAGGTAAGGACAAAAACCAACTATGTGGTATTATTACTATTATTATTATTATTATTATTATGTACGAAGAGCTAATACAAAATTGCAGTAGTTTACAATTTTAGCATTTTATAGTACAGACCAATAATAAATTTGGGACCATTAGTAAATTAGACATTTTCCCAATTATATGGAAGCAATGACACTGCACACAAAAACTGAGGGATATTTCATTATGGGACATTTCATTTTGATGTATCCCCTAATTTGTGAGCAGCATAATCCAGCACTATGTATTTTTAGTGCTCTCTACTAGAAATCTAACACTGAACCCACTGCACTCACCCACTCTTGCCGTGTGCCCTTCTAGTACAGCGAGCTTCTTTCCTGCGGCTGCATCCCAAATCTGCACAAAGCCCTTATGAGTGCCCACTGCCACCAAGTTCCCCTAAACCAAAACAAGGGGTTACAAAAAAAACAGTGTCACTGGTAAGAGGCTCACAGCTTCCCAGTCATAGTCATTGCATCTGCCATGTGCTGAAACAGGAAACAGCTGGCCAGTTATATGCTACAGGTCAACACCATTAACCATACACCGATAAAGCAAAACTTAATAGGGTGTTTCGGCTACTAAAATACCTAAATATCAACCCCAGAAGCTTGCTTGCTTACCCTTTCTGACCAGCCTACTGATGTAACAGAGTCTCCTTCTACTGACAGGTCACACAACCTTGTCACCTGCAAAAAATAAGGAAAGGAATAAACCACAATTTTATATCTATACCTACATTTTTCTTACACACACACACACACACACACACACACACACACACACACACACACACACACACACACACACACACACACACACACACCTGGCTGGTGCAGGCACTCCACAGGTACACGCAGGTTCCAAGGCCAACACTGAGTACATTTAAGGACGACCAGTCCACCAGGTTTAAGTAGAAGTCATCCTGTAGTTCGGGTGCATCTAGGACCTTAAAGGGAATTTTGGAGATCTTGCGTATGGGCTTCCGAGGAGAACGCAACAGCTTCTGACTAGAAGTGAGACATGGGAATGCTGAGTGACATGCAGAAGAGTCAAAAATAGTTAGACAGTGGGGTTTAATAATAAAAGCAATTGCCTAGAGTCTAGAATTGCCTAGAATTGCAGAGTCTATCCTGCAACATTGAAGAAAATGAAGAATTTGATTAGTTATTATTAAAACCGGACACCTGCATCACTATGTTAGATTGAAAAGTCGAAAGTACAGTACAATGATTGCCTGGGTTATGTAATTAATGCATTATCTGATTCCTCAAGTGCATGTAATCCCCTTGAATGGATTATTGACAAAATCCGATGTTCTGCATTCTGCATGAATATTAAGTGCATGTAAACGCACCCAATGCTACCTGTAGCGACAAGCCCAACAGAAGATAAACCGTTTCTAATGAGCAGACCTGGCAACCATGTTTGATTCTACTAGCTGCTCAGGTTGCGTGCGTGCGCGAGTAAGGGTATACATGCCTTGAGAATCTGATAACTGGAATAAAATCCAGCTCTCTGCATCATCCCTTTAGTCTCCTCTTTAGCAGGTAAAATGTATGCTCTATATGGTTTAAGCCTGGAGATTGACTAAGGCGGTGCAGAGCCTCCTTTGTACTTTTGGCAGTGTGTTTAGGGTCATTATTTTGCATAAGGAACTCCCAATCAGTTTGGTCGCATCTTTCTTCACTTAAATAGTAAATTAAATGTTTCTGTACGCTGCTGCCATCATCACTGGGACCGCCGTGGCCCAGTGGTTAAGGTACTGGACTATGGATCAGAAGGTCCAGGGTTCAAATCCCACCTCTGCCACAGTTGTCCCTGAGCAAGGTCCTTAACCCACCATTACCACAAGTCGCTCTGGAAAAGGGCGTCTGCTAAATGCCGTAAAAGTAAATGTAAATGGTAAATCAATGAAGATTAATGAGTCCATCCCAGAAGAAGGCATGCGAGCCCACGTCATAACATTGCGTATGAGCCTGCATGTTTGAGATCATGAGCAGATCCTTTCTTTCTTCAAACTCAAGCTTTTCCATCACACTGGAAAAGGTAAATCTGTGTCTCATCAAATCCTTGCCCCATCATTTCTGAGGCTTGTCTTTGTACTTTGTGGAAGATACCAGATTGGAATCTGGTCTTCCTATCCTTCTTGCCATTTAGTGGTTCGCATCTTCTGGTGAAGCCGCTGTACTTCATGATGCCTTCTGTGAACAGTAGCATGGGGTACCTTCACTCCTGCCCTCTGGAGGTTGTTGCTGATGTCACTGATGTTTTAGGATCTCTCATTATAGCACGCACAATGTTTCTGTGATCAGCTGCTGTTCACGTAGTACAGTAGCGGCGACTTTTTTCCCCAGAACAATCCAAAAGGTCGTACCGGCTACAGCCAATATTAGCGCAATGGCTCTGAACGATTTTCTCTTCTCCCAGCTTCACAATTTCTTGTTTTTCACCCATAGACAGCGCTCTGGTTTTCATGTTTTTTACTCCCCTATCTAGAAACGCACAGTCTGCACGGGCAAAACCCAAATGTAATACTAAGCTTAGGCATTCAGCCCTATAAACCGTCAATACAACAGGACACACTGGGGCAACAAAACACACCTCACAGTCACGTTTCAGTACCTTTGCTTACAAGAAACATGGGTGGGTTCAGACAACACACCCATTTTCCTTCTGAAATATATATCAGATCCAGATGTAAATACCTGAAAATAAAAGCTGACATGAATCTTTTGTCTCGTATTCATCTTTTAAAACCAAACGTGTTCAGTAAATATCAAATTTGGCAATACTTTTGGAACACAAAAAAACACTCTTTCCATAAAGTTACTGACTGTGTCAACTTTTGTGGAACAGCTGCTTTTGATGAATCCACTTTGACATGAATGAATACACTTTCACACATTTGCATTCCAGTATGCAGCAGAATTTATGATGCAAGGGCGTCACCTGTTACTGCTCACGGGTGATAGGGAGTATGGCGAGATCATGTTGCCGTCATCTGGGAGCGAGCGTTTGGCACATAAAGAATACTGCAACACAAAAATTGCATGGCGAGCACGCAGATAATAAGAGGATGAGTCCAGATCTCAAATGACAAAGTGGAAAATCTCAGAGCAATACAAGCTTTTCATTCACACCACATGCGCTGATGTATTCAACCTACACGCAACCTACACACCACACACTCTCAAGGCCGTATGGAGGCTGATCGCTCTACTCCTTCTTTTCAGCATCTTTCATGATGAAGGTAGATACCTCTCACTAGCGTACGTGTGTGTGTGTGTGCGTGTGTGTGTGTGTTCGTGTGTGCGGGGGGTGGTGGGTTTCAAGGCCACTCACGCTGAACAGACTCGTCTTCTCTGGCATAGAAGACTGCAGCCTCCTGTCCTCTGTTTGAGGGTCCTGGACCTTCTCGATGCACGCCCCCAGCAGCTCATTCTTCAGCAGTGCACTATATGCCAGGCCGTCTGCTGTCAAGAAAGGACAGAAGCATATTAGGAAGGAACAACAAACCACTGTTTTTCAGGCCTGCACGAAGGTGGGTTCGGGCATGGATCAGAAGCACTTGGGTACAATAAGCATCTAGTATGATTAGGGATGCATCGATTGGCCAACGACCAGAATGAGCTGCTTTTTATCATGATGAGCCGAACGGTCCGATATAACCGATTCTGTACCGGTCACAGATAGCCACACTCACACACCGCACGACAGAATCACACATGCTTTTTCACAATTGCTTTCAGAATCAAAATTCTCATAACTGTTAGTTCAACCTCCACTAGATTTAGTCATTTGTGCACATCATAGTTTCTCAAATTGCAATTGCTTCTGGACGAGCATCGACTGCTTCCATACTCCATAATTCTCTGTTGTTTTACAATATTATCATTTGCTTATGTCATACCAGTCAAAATAAACTACACCTATGAAGGCTGAATGGCGATCCCCTATGAAACCGACAGTTTTCATTACATGCAAACATGGCGAACTAAGGTTAGGGACACAAAAATACGGGACCATTCCAAAGTGAAATACTCCTAATGAAATATCCTCTCATTTTCTGAGTAGTTCAGTTCAGTCTGGAAAAGATTCTCTTATATTGTTTCTTTATCAGTTTTTGCCTGAAAACATCTCCCAAAACGAACATTTTCTCTCACGTGAACCTCGGCTTTAGCTGATGAGGAGAAACATTAGTTGATGAGCCACTCCTCCACGGTTGCTTGGAGCTGAATTCCACGAATGGGCAAGCATATGTGAAGCGAGCAGGACATAGTGTGTGCAATTTTGACAACAATGTGACACAGAAATGGAAGGTCAGCATCGTGAAGGTCAGGGTGTGTGGAGGAAGGGGATAAAACTAGGGAAGAGGCCAAGTACGTAAACACATTCCTGACGAAATTAGGGCTACATTTGAAGGCCATGAACATGGCCTCATAATGGCGGAGGCTGGTCGAAGGGTGCAGCCAAATTTTGGGTGAACCACTGTAAATTCAATTTTTCCAAACAGGTGTTTAAATAGGCCAGTAATTCTAAATCTGCACTACAGTACTGTCACAGTCTCCTACAGGGAGAACCTTTTTACATTTTACATTTAGACTTACAGCTTTATTGCAGCACATATTTGCCGGATTGCAATGTAAAGTAGTGCTACAGTAAAGATTCACCATATTTACAGTATGTTAGTGTACTGTTACACGTTAGAAGTGAAAAGCACTGTTATTGTACAGTACAGTAATATGGTTTAAAGCAGTATATCTCATGTTTACTGTATATTACTGTATAGGAATGCAAAACAACCTCACAGAGGTAGAAGAGAGCAGATTTTTACTCTTCAACAATAAGAAGCCATTTGTGCAATAGTGACAGGTACTGTACTGTACTGTACTGTACTGTACTGTGGTGGCTTAGTGGTTAAGGTACTGGACCAGAAGGTCCAGGGTTCAATCAGATCTCTGCCAAGCTGCCACAAGGCCCTTAAAACCATTGCTTGGATTCTAAGACTATGAATTGTAAGTCGCTCTGAATAAGGGCGTCCGCTAAATGTCGTAAACGTAATAGAAATAATACTGCAGCTACTGCAGTTTTTTTCATTGGAAAACACTTGAATGTTAAATGTTTATCCATTTTGAGCAGGTGACTGATACTTTGGCATGCCACCAACTAGGATTCGTTCTAAATGTTTTGACACACGCACTTACTGTTGTGCAAATGGTAATAGAAATGCACTAGAGCAACTGAGAAAAACCTCACAATTCACAGTTAAATTCTGCTTTAAACACATTGCCAGCTTGAAACCGTGTGTTTGTTTATCATACAGACCAATGCTGACACATTGTTGTGCACTAGGAGTGCACTTCTATTCCAATACAGTGCAGGATTAGTGAGTTAGCAGTGATCTGGTGTTATTTAGGCTACAGTGAGCCCTGTTTAGTGTTGTGATGCCCGGTGTGCGTGATGAAAGTAAGCAGAAAAACACTGAACAATAAGAAGACGTTTAAAACGGCACGGGAGTCTAGACTAAGCTAAAGAGTGCAGAGGCAGACATAAGCAAGCAGCTGCTGTTAGCTTTCTTTTTAATAGTCAACGGTTCAACTAAAAGAAATGTCAAACAAAATTCTGTATTCTCTTTCATTTACAATTCTTGAACAGAAAAAAAAAAAATAATTTAGCCATTGCAACCTGAGCATCTCAAAGTATGATCATTAACGGTGCTCAAGCACAAAACACAACATGGGCTACTCCGATGAAAAAAAAAAAAAATCTTCTTGTATGTGCAGCACCGGTTTCCAAAAAAAAAAAAATCACTGGGTTCCAGAGTAAATAATATCTTATGCCATATGAGAATGCGAAGCCAAAATGACTCCAAGAAGCCACGAAGTAGGTTGGGGCGTGTAAGCATGTCTTTACACTGCCACAAAAGGTAGTATGGTGTTGAAGCAAGCGTGCTCGGGCACAGAACGATTAAGCACAACGTGAGCGCGGGTCAGCAGAGGAGTGCGTTCTGGAAACTTGTGCACAGTGTGAATAGAAGTTGTTGTAGTATTTTCTGAAATGATCAGTAATTCGAGTATCTTTATGATCTCTCATACGTGTTTCTTATGTATGCCTGTACATGCATGAGTGTTCTGCAAGAGCTCCTTTAAATCAGAATGCGCAGTGGCCGTGCGTGGGGCCCGCACATGGGGGTGGAACCACTGCAAATTGCATCATTTTCTCATCATCTTGTTCTGACGTGTCATGTATTAACCTAGCTTCAGTCTGGCGGGTCTGAGGTTTAATATGCTGCATCGGTTCCCTAAATTGTTACGACACCTGTGGATTACCAATGATGACTCTAGAATTAGGATATTTCTAGCATACTGGAACATTTTATCGTTGGTCTCTTTAGGCTGCCAACATATGGTCGGAACTTGAGAACATGTTCAAGTTCTAGATGTTCACCACTTAAACGTCACGGTTACTCTGCAAACCGTGTCACCATCGCATTACATCGGCACTTCTTCTGGAGACACATTACTGAAAGAACCTCTCGCTTGACCCTGTTTGCACACCAATAAACCAGTACTGTTGTCTACTGGTCCAGCTGCCTAGCACAGTTCCAGCTTTCCATGAACATCCATTCCATTAAGGTTGTCATAGCAAACAAAAAAAGGCCATGATACATGCTCTAATGCATGCCAAGTCCATTTCATAAATTTATATTCGACATTAACAGACAACCTACATACAGACGCTCGATTGAGCGATAAAGAAATACATCAACAAAAGACCCAAGGTGAAAGAAAGAAATGAAAATTGAAGAGCCACGAGAGACCAGAAGGACTCCTCATGACAGGAAAAAAAAAAAACAAAAAAAAAAACTGGGAAACGGGGGAGACAGATCAACAAACAGAAGGACAAGAAGAGTTGAATGAGTTTACAGGAGACAAACCAGATCCCAGTTGCTATAGTTACCAGGCTGCCATAAGGGAGGCCTTGTCTGAACGTTATGAGATTGAGAACATGTTGGAACTGAGCAAGCTGCTATACATTTGCGTGCATTTCGGAACTACACGACAGCTTCATGCTAGTATGATTTGGCTTGCAAAGGCGTGGGGGGGGTTGGGGGGGGTTAAGCACACAGACTGCTAGCACGCCAAGCCCTTCTAAACAACATCTGTCTCGTTACATCAAGAAAATTAGGGCACTAGCAATTAAATGCAACACGGGGAAAGAAATAACAGCTTGAGACTTACCTTTGCTGTTGTCCGATGTGCCGTCTTTAGCCTTTCGGTTTTGACTGTGTGACTTTTCGTTCTCCTTGAAACGAAAGAAATGACATGCATTTTTCCTTGAGAGGCTGAGATGCGAGTGAATCGCGATTCTGACGGACGTGTAACCGTACAAATTGCTGGGAGACGTACGTTTATGCGATGGAAGTTGACGCTCCAGTTGGCTCCGGCGCGGGACGGGATGAAACGATCTCCGTGCTTACTCGGTGAGGACAGAGGAGAGTTTGCTGGCGTCAGTGCACGCATGACGTCTGTGATCTTCTGCAGAAAGCGCACGGGAGAAAACGATGCCTATGAGTACATAATTGGCTAGGTGCTGCCCCAAGTAGGCTTCCTGTGCAAGGGACACTAATTAGTACAGTGTCCCAAGGCGGACACTTTGTTATTACGAGTGAATTAAACAGGAGGTCCCGCTGCTGTTTTGACTCTACATCTTGTAAAAGCTCTTCGCAAGTTATTAGAAGGTACAAACACCTTCACATATTAAAAAAAAACCTGTATTACCCAGCCAGCAATCCTGGCCTCTAAGGAGTGCAGGATGTGACATAAATCTCACACCATCAACGACAGAAGATTAATAGAATAGCTTGATTTCAGGCAGGAGTTCACAGGGAGACCCGGACTCCGCTGCATGAGGACTCCTGCCAGGCTTGACGTGATTGGGTAGGATGTAGGTAAGTGCAGACAGGTGATGTCGTTTTATGTATTATTTATTCATGTCAGCATGACAAAAGCAAGCCGGAGCACATTTCATTAAACCGTAGCGAGAGTATAAACGAGTGGGACAATTAGGGGGCACAATCGCATGGTTCCGTGTGAGTATGCTTACCTTCACATCAGCCTGAGACAAGTGCAGGGCCATTCATAAGGTCAAAGAAAACAATGTTTTCAAGAACATCACTTGTTTTTAGCATTGTTCTTAGAAAAAGAAAAAAACAACAACAAATAACCATTTTCTTAAGAATGTAGTTAGGAGTGTGAGAGAGACCCCACTTGCTCAGTTTGTAAACATGGGTGAATTTATTTTGTATTTCATAAGCAACTGCTTTAAAAATACATTCGTACTTTGCCTTTTAATTAACCGGAGGTTGAAAGCTAAAAAAAAATATATGGTGGGCTGTCAGTGGTGCAGTTTTGATTTGCATGGGGGAGGGGAGGAGGGAAGGAGGGAATGGGGTTGTGTATGGAACATGCTGGCAGTTCCACTTTATTAGACAGGCATAGTGTAGAGAAGCAGGGTCAGAAAGCAAGCGTTTAAAAAAAAGAAAGAAAGGAAACACTTTATGAACAAGTTCAAAAAATGCAACCAGCAAAATAACAAATAAGACTCAAGGATCATTTTCCTTTGGTCTGGACCAAATGAACTGAACTACAAGGACAAATGTAGGTTTTATTGGATAGTTTACTGGGCTGCGGAGATCTGGGGTAAAAATCCAACCTCCATTGCATGTATTGTAAGATTGTCCACGTTTTAAGTCCCTTCCATAAGGGTGTCTGCTCAAATACTACCATCGAATTGTAGACTTCTTCACGACAGGCAATATTTAAATGCACATTTAAATATGAATCAGTCAGGACTAAGTGCAGACTCACAAGAGGGCTGGTGCTGTCGTTCTGGATATTGATCTGTCGTAGCAGCCGCCTTTCATATTCCTGGTCCATTACTGTATGGGATCAAAAGAGAAAGAAGTAAATTGAAGATACATACTATTTTTACTAAGAAGCTTTTAGTTATTTTAGAACACGTAGCACATTGACATGCCCTCCTCCTGTCTTATCCGTTCAGGATAAGAAAGGCAGCAAGCGGGTCAGCGAGATATGGGAGGATTTTTGGGATCCCCGGGAGAATTGGTGCTTTTATCAAAGGTCAGGAAATCC
>JAUZST010006907.1:0-39881 GCA_034779995.1 Parotocinclus haroldoi
TGTGTGCCGACCATGCAATCAATGGCTGTCCACTTTAAAGACCAAGGTCTTAAAAATTACAATAGGCAGTAAAACTTTGACAGATTCATGAACAGAATTGTTCATTTAAGAGCAGAAGTGCGTCATTTGTGTGTGTAACCAGCTTACTGGTCTAGTGGTTGGGTACTCACTTGCTGGTTCACTCACCTTTGGACTAGAGATGTTCTCACTTGGTTGATGTGTGTGTATGTATGACTTTACACTACTTGAACATAGCTGTAAACGGTGTTCGTAAGTGTGTCCCTGTCCTACTGTACATTGTTTGTTCTCCCACTATCTGTATATTCTCTCTTACTTATTAATATATCAGCTGGTTTATATTCAGTCAATGAGTATCTGTTTTATCTGGCTGATCTTCCTTGTTGTTTGTGATGCCATGTATGTTTGCATTCTTCGCTTCTTATTGTGCATTTCCTTATATTACTAATAGTTTAGCATGTGTATAGCAGTTTAGGATTCCACTCATGTTTTCAGTGGTATCTCTGACATATTCAAGTATAGCCGAGTAAAAATAAAAATAAAAATAAAAAGTTAAGGAAAATAAACTAATAACTGAGTAAATGAAGATGATAATTTTCAACATGTGCAAAATAATGGTAGGGACACAAGTAATTCTGCTGCATCATTTTGTCAGTGACATTTAAAAAATGTTGAAAGTTCACAAAAGTAAGTTTTTCCCCCATCTGCCTTTTCTCACAGTCTTCTTCCTGCCACAGCAGCTATTTCCTAAACCACTCACTACTGTACTAAATAAAAAAAATTACCAACAGCCTTATTATTTTACTATACAGGATTATAAAATACAGACCGAACTAGTGACTTGAGACACTGAGCACAATGTGCGTTTGATTACTGCCACCTAAATTATACCTACATTCTTCTAAGAAACTTAAAAAAAGTCAAACCTGCAAAAATATTATTCTTACTTTTTTGAAAGACAGCCTTGTATGAACTCTGTGAATATATAATTATGGGTATTTTTCCTTATAATTTCACATTTGTCCATGTCTTTCTAAATCATAAAGGAGCATAGCTTATATGTACTATATGTACATGGCATGGCTAAATGTACATCAGTTATGTTATAAACCTTCTACATTTTTAGAAACATGTTTATTTGTATGTGTTTACATCATTTGGTGAGAGTATCTTTGATGTAGCCGCCTTTTTAGGTGGGCTGTCCTTTTGTTTCTGATGCATCTTTATTCTTTCGGTCTGGTCAGCTGCCTGTTGTCACTCATGGACTTGGAACAGCTGTCTACTTTCACATGTGGCTGCTGCTGCTTACTGCTGGGCAGAGTAGATTTGTGTCCTATAGAGATCAATGATCTTACTGAGCTGGGAATAATAAACCAGCTAATTAAATAGAGAAACCACAGCTCTGTCCTTTTCACATATTTATCTTGCTGGGCAGAACTCTTGAGTTCTAGTTCTATATCACACCCTCAGCTTATGGTCACACTGCAGGCTACCTTGGTTGTTGTTAAAGATGGATTTTAAGCTTGTTATAAAAACAGGACACAGCCTGCTCCTGAATTATTGCCACAACTGATAACGATGGGTACAAAAGGTTATAAAACTCCCTGTGGTAAATTAGCTCAAGTTCATACTAAAAGCAGGTCTTCTATATATGCTTAGAATACAGTATACAGAAGGAATCTGAGATCAAATGTTAATACAGAATCTCTTCAGATCTTTCCGTGTCGTAGATTTTCTTGTGTCAAAATGTATCATCAGCTCAGCCCTCAGATTTTCAGTATGTTTTAGGTAGGGGGAACAAAATGATAATGAATTTGACTTTGGTTTTACATCACTGGCCTGCTCTAAAATCCAACCACAATCCGATTTGAGCTTTTTGAAGCCGGAAAAAAAATACCTAATCCAGTTTGAATGTCTGCTGTTCTATTTTATTTCTCATTTGACCATGGAATCTGATTACAATCAGTATCAAAAGTTGTTGTAGCAATCTCCATCACTTACATTCATGCTTAGATGAGAGTGAGCACTTTCCTCTGACTCGCTTTCCTAATAGTGTTTTTGGCTTTGGCAATGTCTAACTGTAGATTTGGAGCCTTGATGATTCCAGACTGAGACTAACTTTTGCAAATCTTCAACTTTGACCAAACTGACATCATTATTCCATACAGACGCGCTATAGCGCTGGATTATAAAGAGCAACACAACTTTGTCTCAGCACATTTGTGTATTTTCTTCTACATGTTAATGCATGACTAAGGGAATTTGGTCTCTGTAGCCTCATATATCTAGGCCAGTGAAACTGGGAGTTGTGAATGCTCTCCAAACTCAGGTAACCATTACCCATACTCCCCCTGCATTGTTGATTTGAGGACATTTCGCTAATTCAGCAAGTTTACATGGAAAGGTATGGTAACATTGTTTTAGTTCTTTATAAAAGGCATAATGAAGGATTGTGTTGCCTAGAATAGGTTACTTTCAGAAGATTATTGTAACAGTAAATATAAACTTTCACCTTTTATATATTTAACTCACCGGCCACAACTGTTGGTAATGCAAATATATAATTGGCCATTCACATAGCATCAACTCATTTATTAGGTATATAGACATGGTCAAGACAACCTGCTGAAGGTGAAACCAAACATCAGAATGGGAAAGCTGGTTTAAGTGACTTTGAACGTAAAATGTTTCTTTGAGCTGGTCTATTCAGGCTGTAAACTGCTGACCTACTGGTATTGTCATGCACAGCCATCTCTTTTAGCTGAAAAAGGCAACAGTAACTCCTTGAAGCAGATTGGCAACAGCAGCAGAAGAACACAACATTCCAGACTGCTACTGCTGTAATTACGTGGAGGATATTTTCTTGGGACACTTTGGGTACCCTGGAAACTAACTGAGCATCGTTTAATCATCACGGCCTATCTCAGTATTGTTGCTGAACATGTCCATTCCTTTATGACCACAGTGTACCATCTTCTGAGCATCCTGTCACAAAGCTCATACAAATCATTTCATACTGGTTTCTTCAGGACAACAATGAGTGCACTGTACTTAAATTCCCTTCACTGTCACCTGTTTTGAATCCAATAAAGAACCTTTGTTACGTGGTGGAATGAGAGACAGCTGGCAAATCTGCAGCAACCGTAAATACGGACCAAAAACTCTGAGGAATGTTTTGCCAGAAAGATTTAAGGCAGTTCTGAGGGTAAATGGGGCTTCAACCCAGTACCACCTAATAAAGTAGCTAGCGTAAGATGCATTTATATGCAAACTTGACATACAACAATACCAACCACAAACATCATATATTGATATCGATATGGATTGTGTTTGTGTGATTGTGGTATACTTGCTCTTTTTTTGTGAGGAACAAATATGAAAACCTGAAATTTTAATAATGGGGACCAATTACTGTCCTCGCTTTAATTCTAGTATCGATATACTACATATTATATAGCATAGTTATTTGAGATACTGTATATACTGGTACTGACTACCTAGCCAAGATACTTTATACATAGAGTACCACTGTTACATTCCATCCTGAGCCGTACGCTGGGAAAATCACACAATCCGCACGCAGATCAAGCTTGTGTCTTTCCACTGTGGTGCTTATAAGGAATGCCATATTGCCCTAACGACATATACCAATGCCCACTTGCTGCTTTTGCTACTCTCTCATCAGGCACAGTAGGTGTATGACCCTAACCACATTATGTACAGTAATTTTCACTTGGTATATATCTGATAACTGTAGATACTCTAGTTAAGTTGCTATGAACCTAGCTGAGAATTAAAAATATATATTGTTAAGGTGCATTCACATATAAACCTTACTAATGCAAATTCTCAGTAAATTTGGAAGTATGTTTTCAAATGTACTATCCAGTAAACATGCATTTAAAATTCTGAGCTGACCCTCTACACTTTACAGCCTGTGAAGTCAAAGTTGGCTTGTTCTGAGAGTATGTCACAATGGCACATGTGGAAATGATAAGTAAATGTGAGCTACTGTATAGACCAAGGATTTCCGGGGGTTTTTGAAAGAGTTACATTGTTTTGGCCTGACGCAATATCAAACCAGATGGTCTAAGGTATATAAATGAGATGATTCCTAACATAAATTCTCTCATGCTTGCCATGGTGGTGTACATTTACAAAAAAAACATTGCAGCTGTAAATGTCTGAATGTCTGCTCCCAGTAGAGTGAAGTGATCCTTAGGCCATCTTTATGTTATTATATTCAGAATGTGGTCTGACTTTGGTATGCCAGTATATCAAAAAGTATGAAGTATGAATTTTTAGATTTTATGTTGACAGAATGTGTGCTCTTATCAGAAAGTCTGCATATAAATTTGTGGAATCATGGAATTTAAACAACTATTGCCTCTCACTTTCTATTATTGTGGATTTGAGCAAGAATGTCACACAAATTCTCATTTTCAGTCAACTATGAGTGAAAGGCTCAGTAAAATCCCGCATAGTAAAATCCCGCTGACTAGAACGTCTTCCTGCTCACATCTGTTTCTTTAAATGTCAGGGCTCTTTATGTGTACATCATTTTTACTGAATTAAAATCTTTTTACAGACAGTTTGAGCATGTGCCAGATGTGAAGAAAATGGAATAAATATTTTAGTCTGGTCAAAGTTGGCTTGTTCTGAGAGTATGTCACAATGGCACATGTTGAAATGATAAGTAAACGTGGGCTTCTGGGATTTCTACAATCTGTTTTTCAAAGAGACACTTTTTTCCTGGTTTACTGCTCAAAATAATGACAATATAATGTCCATAATCATGCCGGAAGGAATATCAAGGTATATTTGGCAAATGTGAGTCTAAAGAATTTTGAAATTAGATGATTTCTACAATGCATTCTCTTCTGTTTGCCATGGTAGTGTATATTTACAAAATAAATCCAAATTCCAGTTGTAAGCATTGGGATTTGAACTCTGAATAAATGGCAAAGTGTGCTCCCAGCAGAGTGAAGTGATCCTTGGGTCATCTGTATTTATTCACACAGTTAAACAGTAAAGACCAGTCTGTTATTAACTAACACTGTGTGCATCTTCTCTGGTAAGAGAAGAGCAAAATAACAACTATCGCTTTCTTCAGTGACTAATAGTTTAGATAAAGGACGTCAGCTAGACAAGGAAATGAGCAAAGCTGCAGGATGGGATTATAAATAGGAAAAAATGCTTACATTTCAAAAAGTAGATACCCAAATCACCACTGGTAGCAGCTGCTGGACAGCTGTATAACAGGTAGTAAAAACAGGATTTGATTAATAGTGATTAACCCAACTGCTACAGCCAATCCTTTGGTAAAAGCACAGACCATGAACTGAAATGTTTTGTGTTTTGGTTTAAAATCTACGGCTATAAGCGTGCACTGATCTATAGTGTGAGTACTCAAGCTGTACACATGAAATATAAATACAGTAAAAAAGATAAGAGCGGCATTTTTTCATTCAGATGTTTGCAGGGACCAAAACTGTTAACGCTACATATTTTTAAACCAAATGTTTTTCTGATGTATTGTCAGTAGTTTTTCATGTTTTACTTACTTTAGTGATTTTCCATTTTTAAATCCCCTCTAAACTATCTAAGCCAACTCCAGCTGAATGCAAACAACACCATTTCTTCTGCCAAAATGTTAAATCTGCCATATGGCGTGACGTCTATTCGCAAGCTTTATTACAACAATTTTTGAGAAATCCCACCAGCAATATGTTTTGTTTTTAATAGTAAGGTAACTTACAGTTCAGGATTCTGTCCACGCTGTACTTAATACAAATCATCTCTTTGTTGCAAACCTTGATATGCACACTATGTTCCCTGCTTCAGAAACAAGGCTGAGCCACCACATTCTTCCTCCAACTCCAAACATTTTCTTCCAAATCTCAGATAACAACAATAGCAGTCTGTTTGCGTCCACTGTTTTTTGGACTCTTTCATGCCCATATGTTTCCGAATGGATGCAGAAAAGAGACAGCTTGATTCTGGTGGTGTGATTAGAGACCCCAGAGCGGGTGAGAAAGAGCTGGTGAGACAGGAAGAGAGCTGAGATGAAGGTGAGAATGCCTAAGATGGAAAGGTGGAGAACATGAGGACCAAAGGTGACAAGATGAGTGGAAACATTTGGCCGGGAAGAAAGAGAGCCTCGTCAAGGTTAATTAGTCTGCGGAGACAAATGCGAACATCGACATCATTCATCAACCAAACTCAGGCTTTAGTTTGCCTCGTTCCTCACTGCTTGCTGCCTACACACTCGACATGCATTCTGGGCCAGAGCTATATTAGTATATTAGCTTATAAAACAGACATGGCTGATCAAAATGTTGCTGGAACTTAGCAGAGCAGTTTAGGAAAGTTAGGGTTTTTTTCCCACAAAAGTGTTTCATTGAAAAACCACAACATTGTTGGCAATACTGAGGAAGCGGGTCTCGCCACACAAAATGTAAATGTAATCAGACAAAGCATAGGTCTAAAACTCAGATGCAACAAAAAATGTGATTCTCTATTATGTATTTTTTTCTAGAAATAGGGTATTTGACGTGGTCTGAATGTGAACATTTGTTTATGTGTATTGCAATTTATCAGAAGCCCAAATTAACTTGGTGGTCTGACAGCCCTGTACAGTAAAATCCTGTGAAATCAAACTTTCCTTATGAATATTTTGTACTTACAAATTGAAAGAAATAAACAAAATCGCTATACAAGTGATGCTTGTTAGCTTTTACACTACAGGCAGCCCAATTAGATATAAAAGTACATTTATGGTTGTGGCTAGACAAAGCAATTTGATCAGGAATAAATGATTACACCGGCAATCCATATGGTTGCAGTTGTGAAATAAAATCAGATTTTGATTACATGAAATACTGTAGTCAACTCAATTGGCTACAATTGCAAAAATTTGAGAACATTTTCCCTTTGTTTGTATATGACAGGCATCTTCAATTGTTACTCATTCTGCTTTTACGTAGACAGAGGTGTCAAATAATGACAAATGCAGATTAAGTCTGAGGGATAGCCTTGTTCTGAATGAGCTTTGAGCACCGCATCCATCCTGCATTGACCAAAGCCTAGCTTCTGCCTTTCTTTTTTCCCCAGATACCTTTCTTTCAGATCAGTACACAAATGAACACTGGTCTCCTTCATTTCCCCTGACTTCCCTGTCTCCGAGTGCCTTAAAACGAAAGACTGGTGTGTAGCCGTGAGCATGAGGATTGGAAATAACCTTCACATGAACGGCTTTCCCAGCTATCTCTCGTACACACACACACACACACACACACAAACACACACACATAGGGTACTCACCACTCCATGGACGAGGAATTCGAACAGTTTGCTCTTGGTGGCTTTTCGTGCCCCTCCAGCCGTCTCCTCTGAAGCCATTTCCCTTCAGCTCCACTCTTTGCTCCCTTGCTCTGTCTCTCCTCCGTCTCTTTCTTTTGTCTTTCCCTCTCTCCCTCGGCTCTCTTCCTCTTCCAGGTCCGTTTGCTTCCTAAACCCCCTCCCTCCTTCTCCTCCTCCTGCCGTGCTCCTCACTCCACTTCCTTTGCTTTCTGCCCTCCTCTGCTTAACTCTCACTCCTCTCTGGTTCTCCCCCACTAGCTGGTTGGAACATGCTGCCCTCGTGAGTCTCTCTCTCTCATACACACACAACCAGACACTCACACACTCTTGTTTGGTTGAGCTGTATTTCACGAGCCCGGCTCAGAAAGAACGTGGGGGGTTGCGAGTTGGGGGTCTTCCAGGGGGAATCTTGCCGGCCCACCATGCCTGCCATGTCCCCCACACATTTACTATCACACTCTTACTATCACAGGCTCCAGCAGCTGTTACATTCCATCAGCTAAGATAAGGGAATGCTCCCTTACTGGATACTGCTGTGCTGTAACCTTCTTGTTCTCATACACACTCTCAATGCAGTCAAGCCAATAGCTGAGAAGATGTTTCTCATTCAAAGTATTATTCTACTCATTCATATGCTGGCCATTTAACTGATTAGGAGGAGAACTACTTGGAATAAGCAGGAATTCTATACTAATTATTCATAAAATGCAGTTTGTAGGAGGTGAATCCAGCCAAATCACATTTAAAATATGAAAAGAAATAAAACTCAGAAGTCAGTGAACGTTCTACATTGACATGCTGGTTGTCAGCATTAGGTCTAATACAGCTTAAAAAATAAAGAATAATAAAGAAACATGATGAAAATGTTCTGGTGGCTGCAAGTTGAGTAAAGTGCAGAATATAAACAACAGGGTGGAAGTCTACACTTATCCACGCTGCTCTCGCACACGCCCAGGGTTGGATATATGCAGCAATATGAACAGTATCAAATGAACACCCGAGTATCAAATGAGAATGTTTCCAATAGCAGGATAATAAATGTAACCATGATGTGTGAAAAATTTGGTTTTCTTTTTAAATACAAGTAATTTGTGGCAAATTTGTCATTTATAAAACAGAAAAGGGTGGCACAGGAAAATGCTTATTTAAAAAAAACAGTGCTTCTTACTTTAAGTGGTAAATGCTTTACCGTCCCACCCTCTGAAATATGTTGCTGGCCAGAAATGTAGGATGTAAATGTTTTTTTAAACAAATGAAATCAAGTTGATCAAACAAAACATGAAATATCTCAGGTTCATACAGTCTGTAATGAACTGTGTGAAGTAAAAATATATTAAAAAACACTGTGAGCATTTATATTTTTCATTCTTTCCAAACTTATTCTGATTAGGGGTTACATTTTTGAGGAAAATGATCAAATGTTGTAAATATGTGAGTGGCCAAGGTATGTGAAGCTCTAATAGCAGTTGCAATGTGAAGGTGGTGTTTTCAATCAACTAGACAGTGGGTGCCCTGTTATATAAGCACAGAGAAACTGTGACCTTCACAACGTTTGTTTGTGGAAGTGTATCACGGCAGGAACAAATTACATTTCTCAGGATCTTAGACCTTTCTGATGCTCATCAGGTTGGAAAGGTTACAAAACCATATTTAAGTAGTTTGGACTCCACCAATTCCAGAAGGACAGACTGTGGACAAATGGAGGAAATTCAAGATCATTGTCAAGTCCCTAGAAGCGGGCAGCCAACAAAGGCTACTCAAAGTGCAGGGAGTGTTAAAGTCTGCAAGGTCACAAAGGAACTCAGGGTAATGTCTAAGCATCTAAAGGCCTTGCTCAAACTCGATAATGTTAATGAATCCAACATCAACATCAACCAACAATAGTGGTGTGCGTGGAAGTGTTGTGGGGAGAAAGCCATTGCTCTCCAAAAGAACACTGCTGCCTATCTGCAGTTTGGTAAAGACCAGAAGCGTATTGGAATAACTTTTCATAGACAGATGAAACCAAAATAGCACGTTTTGGTTTAAATTAAAGTGTTATGTCTACAGAAAGGTAATCAATACATTCCAATATAAGAACCTTATCACATCTATAAAAAATGCTGGTTAGATGTTTTGCCATGTTGGAGGTGAAACCACTTACTTAACAGATAATACTGTACTGGGCTTTCAGTGTTTTTCAACATAGGGCCAAACCATTGAATGCTAGTAGAGTGTATCAAAACTAAACCATGTGATGGCGTACGAGACCACATGATGCACCGGTCATGGGAAATAGGTACCTCCTTAATACATTAAAATACATTTCTGCAGTAATCGCAGTCATGGTTTGAAGCCTAAAATGTGTTAGTAGGAACCCGGTTCACGGAATTTTAATTTCAATTACCAGCCCCACCATGAACTGAACCTCAAGAAAATGCAGGTTAAGCAGCACAAGTTGTTCTACCAAACCACCCTACCAGTTAAAGAATAACAAAGTTAATGTGTTAGAATGACCAACTCAAAGTACTGACCTTAATCTAATATAACGGTTATGGAATCACAGAAGCGAGCAGTTCATATGAGGAAATTCACCAACATCCCAGAATAGATGCAGATTCATTGATTGAGTTAGTTCTCTCACTTTCAGTCACCCCATACAGCAGTTTTCTTGCTCAGTTAATACTGGGTTCACTCTGCAATGCAATTACAAAGCCTGTTAGTAGCAAGAGAGCCCTAGGTATGAATCAGTGACTCTAATTTTCATGCTCTCTTAAACACATATTGGGAAGAGGATCTTAGAATAATTTGTTATTTCTAATATTTAATATGTGTAGGCTAGACAATTCCAGTTTTAAATCAAAGGGCTGTAGGGGATGAGTCATACAGCCCTCCATCTTAAAATTAAGATTTAAAAAGAGTCAAAACACCTTAACATATCCATTTATTATGTCAGCCACATATTGAGGATTTTTTCAAACTGATGTTTGGTGTTGAAGAGGGCAGAAATATTTTAGCACAGTGTGTCGTCTTAGCCCTGCTTAATATTCCAGAAGAATTTCATTTCTAAATCATTTTTTCATAGTTATTATGACCTTCAAATTTTGAAATGAAAAACAAGAAATGACTAAATAATGTTTTCACTTTATTTTCTGTTAGAAATAAAACATGCAAAATGGGTAGTATGACAGGGATGATCCCCCAGAACCCACTGCCAGGACTTGAACCCGGGTCAGCTCAGTGGTGGGCAAACATATTGTTGCTGCACCACCCAGTTGTCTTAACTGAGCTATATTAATTTACAGTATTTGGCACATGTAGGCTTGCCTTTTGCAACATTTTTTAATGCAATACTTGGGATGGATTTACACCCTAAAATAACACTAAACAAACATGCTATTTGAACTAATAACACACAAATGCCCTGCTCATGTTAATTAAATGTTACATAAATGATATTTTAGACTGGAAAACAGTATGTGAACTTGTATATTTATGTTCCTTTATCAACAGTCACATTTCCTCTGTTGCTTAGACTTGCACAGGAGTTTGGAGTAATTTTAGATGATTCTGGGATTTTTTGCATGAATACCATTAAGCTGTTGATTTACTTGTGTGCTATTGATCTCAGTCTTCTTGCATCAGGCAACTTCTATTAAGGATCAGATGATATCTACCCTGACATTTTAAATACAATTTTCCTCAATGGCTACACTCTTGGGCAAAAATAGGCCAAAACCAACAATGGAAAATATTTTAATGGTCTCAAAAGCAAATAATTGGTCATTGGAAATGAGCAAGAATTGAACAAATAGATAAATTTAATATTACAATATTATTAATATTAATAAAGTTAATATGTCATAGACTTTCCTTTTGATTTCCTTCAGTGTCTTGTGGGTAAACTTGCGGACATTTCATTACAGAAAGAAGAATCAGTGTTGGTTCACTCAATGATAATGGCTTATCAGTGTGAGCAGGAGCATTGTTTTGTTGAAAGATAATATGATCTGTTTTCTTTAAGAAAATCTTTCTGCAGTATTTTCCCATCATCCAAAGCATTACACAGTGAAGCAGCTCACCAGTGCCAGCAGCTACAAAGGCTCCTCAAACCATGACACCTACAATGCTTAATGACAGTATATGCGCGAATTCACTGTAATATTCCTCACCAAATCATCAAAGACACTTCTCTGGAAGATCATCATGCAAAAAAAATCATAATTAACCAGTCAACACAACTGATGAACAACTGCAAAAATGTACATTTCATATTTTTTTTATGCAATTGCTTATAAACATCATAAACACAAAACCTACATTAGGTTGTTTTTTGGTAAAAAAAATATTCTTTTAAAAGACAGTGTTTTGAGTTGAAGTTTCATATCATGTATTTACATATTTCCATGGTGTTAACTTTGTGTACAAGAAGAATAATTAATAACAAATGTTCACTGCACCGTCAAGCAGGGATGGGACAAAACAAGTCTCAGGAGAGCTCTCTATTCTATTAGTTCTATTAGTTTATTGCAATTTTCTGACCAATTATTAATTGTTACAATATGTGATAAGTAAAACCTTGATATTTGGCAATTTTAAGTGTGACCTTTTTGTGCTGGAGTGTACAAGCTCTCCAATGACTTGTTGGTCTCCAAGGAGAAAACACAGTCTTGGTCTGACCTTTCCACGGCCGGCACCAAGGCAGAACCAGTGGGTGGTAGTCAGAGTAAAACACATTTTGCTAGCTTCTAAAACAAAAGTGATCGTTTCTACAAGACAGCACTGTATGTCAGTAAATCAAGTCAGCAATACCAGTAGTGGAAATAACTTGATCATACAGATATCTACAAATATATGCCAATCACACAACCAAACTCTCAAGGCAACAAAGCAATTATCAAAGAAAATATTTGGGAAAAAATAATAAAAACCTAAGCAAAATCATAATCATGAATCACATAATCCCAACTGACCAGCTTCAAAAAACAGCCATAAATAATTAATGACTGTATTTGTATAATTATTGTGTTTGTTTAAATGAACCATTTGAGTATGTTTTACCTGAACTGAAGGACTTTGTGTAAAACATGAGCTGGTGTTGACTTTGTGAAGTCAGTTATGTCAGTTGACTGTACTGTACTCATACCTCAACAAATATCTCAAATAAAGTTGTTATGTATTATACTGTATGGTATGGTATGGTATGGTATGGTATGGTATGGTATGGTATGGTATTGTATGGTATTGTATTGTATGGTATGGTATGGTATGGTATGGTATGGTATGGTATGGTATTGTATTGTATGGTATGGTATGGTATGGTATGGTATGGTATGGTATGGTATTGTATGGTATGGTATGGTATTGTATGGTATTGTATTGTATGGTATTGTATGGTATGGTATGGTATGGTATGGTATGGTATTGTATGGTATGGTATGGTATGGTATGGTATTATATGGTATTGTATGGTATTGTATTGTATGGTATGGTATGGTATGGTATGGTATGGTATGCTATTGTATGGTATGGTATGGTATTGTATTGTATGGTATGATATGGTATTGTATTGTATGGTATGGTATGGTATGGTATGGTATGGTATGGTATGGTATGGTATTGTATGGTATGGTATGGTATTGTATTGTATGGTATTGTATGGTATTGTATTGTATGTATGGTATTGTATGGTATGGTATGGTATGGTATTGTTTGGTATGGTATGGTATGGTATTGTTTGTTATGGTATGGCATGGTATGGTATTGTATTGTATGGTATTGTATGGTATGATATGGTATTGTATTGTATGGTATGGTATTGTATGGTATGGTATGGTATGGTATGGTATTGTATTGTATGGTATGGTATTGTATTGTATGGTATTATATGGTATGGTATTGTATTGTATGGTATGGTATGGTATTGTATTGTATGGTATTGTATTGTATGGTATGGTATGGTATGGTATTGTTTGGTATGGTATGGTATGGTATGGTATGGTATTGTTTGGTATGGTATGGTATGGTATGGTATTGTTTGGTATGGTATGGTATGGTATGGTATGGTATTGCTTGGTATGGTATGGTATTGTTTGGTATGGTATGGTATTGCATTTTATTGTATTGCAAGAGGACCCAATGACTAGAATTATCTCATAGGCTTCTCTGATAAATTGCCACTTTTAGAGCAATCCATTATTTTAGTGTGTCAAGGTCCACAAATGCTATTGTTAAAAAGCATATTGCTAATAACCACTTCAAATATATATTTTTTCATATATATTACTGTGCACACAGTAGCTCACAAAAGTTAGTACACCCCTCACATTTTTGTAAATATTTTAAAGTATCTTTTCATGGGACAACACTGAAGATATGCCGCTTTGATACAATGTAAATTAATCGGTCTACAGCATGTAAAATAGGGTACATTTTCTAAACCACTGGCAACAAAAGTATGTACAACAAAATGTGCCCAAAATGTCTATATTTTGTGTGGCCACCATTATTTTACAGCATGGAGATGATACTCTCTCTGTCATGGAGTTTAACAGTCATCCACAGTTTGCTACTAGAATCCTCTTCCACTTCTCTTTTCTAACATAAACCTGGCGGTCCTCCACAGATGTTCAACAGGGTTTTGGTCTGGAGACATGCTTGGCCTTTAACCTCAGTTTCTTTAGCAAGGCAGTGGTCGTGTTGGAGGTGAGTTTGGGGTGGATATCATATTAGAATATTGCCCTGCAGTTCAGTTTTAGAAGTAAGGAGATCATGCTCTGCTTCAGTATGTCACAGTACATGTTGGCATTCATGGTTCCCTTAATGAACTGTTTTAGCCGGCAGCACTCATACAGCCCCAAACCATGACATTCATGACAACATCATCATCCTTGACTGTAGACAAGACACACTTGGCTATGTACTCCTTACCAGTGATTCTTGAACATTCTATATTTCAGCATAAATATGACCTAAAACAACATCGATTTTCACACAAGTTGCTGAGGGCCTTGTTGTTGATGTTTAGCAGGCTGGAAATGCTACAAAGCCATATTTAAAACCCTACATCACAGTCATACAGATTCAAACCATCATCAGATCAAGATCGTAAAGGAATCCAGGTTAAGGCCTTTGTTACACTGGCTAATGCTAATGACCACCTTCAGAAGCATGAAACAAAAATGGGCACAGCAGGCTAGGAAGAACAAAGACACTGCACTCCAATGTTCACTCATGTACATTTTGCTAAGGATACAGACAAGCCAAACAGCTGTTTGTGAAAATACTTTGTTTATAAAAATTAAACTTTAATTGAGGCCAAGAATATGTGAAGTCCACCAAGATAATGTGCATTCAATTCCAAGCTGCTCTGCAACTCGATACCAAACTACTTGGAGACTCAAAACACTTGAGGGTTAACTTTAGGATTATATCAGTCTGATACTGTGTAATGATAGCAGTGCATATGAACCTAAAGCCCCATATTGGCAAAAGATATTAACGTTTTTCCAATCTAATCATTAAAAGAATCTTACTTAGTCAGTGTGAATTAGTAGTGTTGTAGACTCTGCAGTAGTAGTATATTGTGACTAAATGCATCAAAAGAGGACAATAAACTAAAACTCTATTCTATGTGTTTATGACTATACACTATGTGTTTATGGCCTTGACTGGTGTATGTGAATGTTGGACATGTATTGACTTAAGCTATGTCGCTGTCATGCCTGTGGTGCTTCACATAACTTGGCAACAACATCGCAAATCGAGTTGCTTGGTTACTAAAAATTAAAGGATCAGATCAGTGTCAGATATCTCCAATATCAGCCTTGTTCTGAAGCAAATTTAATCACTGCATTCATATTGAACAGAATGCTTCATGTGGCCACCATTTTATACTATAGAATATTTTATTACACATGGTTCAGGTTGTGCTTTATGGAAGATAATTTGTAGCTTGACCCTGTTACTGAAAAACAAGCACAGAATGCTGAAGTTGTGTCAGAATGAAATACAAAGCCGGGGTGCAATAAAATTATGACTGTATGTCTGAAAATGATTGTATTTAAGCATGTGGGATACACACAGAAATCATGCCCAAACGAAAAGCAAAACACCCATTTCACTTATGAAAAGTCACACAAACTCTTAACCGAAAAAACAATACATACAGATTTGCATTTAAGAGCCATGAATTTGTGTTGCAAAACACCTTGAAAACAACCAGCTCCCGGCTTCATTACATTTCACTGTGTGGCGCTGTAAATTTGCCAGTAGCTAAATGCAATGTCTTTTGCATGTCAGATGATGTACAGTGCTGAAATCAAGCCACAACCAAATGCAAAGCATTGGCCAATCACAGCATTCTTCAGGTTCAAGGGACGTGCAAAGTTCAGGGTGTGGTCAACGAGGCTGTTTAGACCACATCTAATCAAGCACAGAGTAAGCTGCTAACACCATTATCTTCCTCTTAATCCACGTGGGGGCCGGTGTCCACCTGACAACTCTGGGCAGGACCAACCCTAGACAGGGAGCCAATTCATCGCAGGGCACACACACATTCACACACTATGGGCCATTTTAGAAACACCAATTACCCTAATGTACATGTCTTCGGAATGCAGGTGGAAACCGGAGCACCCGGAGAAAACCCATCCAGGCAAAGAGAACAGGCAAAATCCACACAGAAAGGACCCAGGGCCTTCTAGCTGTGAGACAGTCACGCTACGCCGTTACGCCACTGAACTGACCAACATTACA
Source organism: Parotocinclus haroldoi (assembly GCA_034779995.1). Lineage (NCBI taxonomy): Eukaryota > Metazoa > Chordata > Actinopteri > Siluriformes > Loricariidae > Parotocinclus > Parotocinclus haroldoi. Next base: position 16,117 of record JAUZST010006907.1, read on the forward strand.
GACAGTTTTTTTTAATCTTTTATATTTGGCCACATTCACAAGGTGAACAAACAGTATAGACATGCTTGTATGTATTCTCATGCAGATATGCAACACTCTCAATAAGTGAATGACAGAAGGTCAGCAGCAGTTTTTTGTTTGGGTTGTTCTTCCTGAGGACCATCAGCGAGTGTATTAGCTGCTGAGCCTTCTAGATCACAGTCCTAAGGAAGAGAAGTCCTCAGGAAGAACTAAAAAACTTCTGCTGACCTATCACTAACCCATGGAGAGCCTCCTGATATACTGTACAAATAAATAAATGAAAAAGATAAATACACATAACTATATCTTTTGTGTGTCTAATATACAACGTCATCAAAAATTGCTCCATCCACATGAACAGAAGTGGGAATTTATGGCTTGAAATATTTTTTTTAATTCAACATCCCAATTTATTTCCTTTTATAGTGTGCTTGACATATATTTCATTAAATAAGATATATTTAGATATCATTGTATATGTTCATTGCATTCATTCAAATGCTCCAATGGGTTCAAATGCTAAATTATTCAGAGGAACATTTGAATAGTACCTGATAACTATTTGAGTCCCTGTGTTTAAATGAAAAATAATAATAATAATAAAAGTAATTTATCACACTTTCATATTTATACTGTAAAACTTCAAGTGTGAGCACACGAAACCAAATTTGTGTTCTAAACTGCATACTATCATATCTTGCCATGATCCCTCTAAAGCCACGCCTTATCTATCCTAAATAATAGCGCCAGGTGGAGAGCTTTCTGAATTATGATGTAACTATCTCATTTTTCATATTAGTTTAATGTAGCTGGACCACATATTTGATTTTTATTACCATTCACAACTGAGACTGTTTTTTAATTCGACATACACTGAATGACAGTAACCAGTGAACGGACACTGCTCTGGTACTGGTAAATCAGTTACCCTGCCTTTGAGAAGTATATTAAGGAAGCTATTTGAGTGTTTACATGGTGTAGTATCACTGACCATGAGATTGTTTGTGTTCTCTGAATGAACTGAGAGAATGAGTGCAAGCAGAGATCTGGCACACAAACCTGTGAAGTTTTGAAGTTATAAATGTAACAGAAATCTAGTGTCCAATTGTAAACAAGTGCAAATTTGATTAAATCAATTGTGCTTAGTCATTTAAAAATGTGAATGGACACAATTAAAGAAATAAATACCAATTAAGACAATAGCTCAGTCTCAATGCAGTACCATAACCAGAACATTCCAGAGACCTCTATGTAGCTATGTTGCTGATATTACTCTTCAATGCTCATGCGGGGACATCCCTGGACTACCCTACCTGAACTATCACTGACACAGCCCTGACTACTTGAGGAGCTCCGAGGAGGATCCTGGAGAGGCAGAACACGGCCACAGGCAGACAGAATGGGGATACAGATATACAATCTAACTGACAGAACACCCATTTCTGTCTGTCTGTGTCTGTTTTACCTCAGAATGCCATTTTAAGCATTTGTGATTATGACAGTGCCAGTTTATGAAAACTTTTGACATGTGTCCCATACTACTCTGCTAATAATTAAAAATGGGATATAATACAGTTCTTAGGTTCATTCCCAAGGCTTTATTCATTATTCCATCATTCAAAAGTATATTACACATATGTAATGCAAGTTTACTGAATGGAAACAGAGAACTGGAGATTTACTTAAGAGTGCCCCCTATTGGAAGAGAAGAGAACTTGCAGGAAATTTTCCATCAAAGCATATGAACTGCAACACAAGAATTCACGTACCAACCACTGAAATACCATACATAGACAGATATCTGGATATGTTTGTGTTTAACGAATGTCTTAATGAAATAAATAACATAAAAATAAGGATATACCATTAAAGTCTGCTATAAAAATCAAGCAATCATATTATAATTTGTGCAAGTAATGTTGTGAGTAATTATTACACTCATGTATTAGAATAGTCTTGGGCCAAATTTGTTGTAATCATCTAATGCATAATTTATTAAGAGTGTTTGTATTCATACACACCTATGTGTAATTTAATGCAATAACTCAGCATTTGGGAATGAAAAGGGTTGTGTATCCGAGTCCCCCCTACTGGCACCCTTCCGTCTCTCTTCCTAAATGTCCCATTGACTGTGGGGATAAGGGGGTGGGGAACTACAGTTTCAAACTGCAGTGCTCTGTCTCTCCTGCAGAGGTCTGTTCCAGTGCATACAATGTCTGTAGGTTTTTAGCTATACAGCAGCCAGCTGATGCGTCTCAGTGAGTCAAAATGAAGGTTTATACCATAGGCCCTTAAAATGTGAGTTCTGACATCATGACTGCTAGTGAGCATTATGCAGAAATGGAGTTCTATAAACAAATTGTTGTTAAAAGCCTGTAGCTAAATTGAATTTTGAAACAATATGGTTGCTGACAAAAAACAAGAACAACTGGGAGCTTTTACAGAGCCATAAAGCACTGCGGCAAATTCAAGCATTAAAAAGCAGGCATCCGTCAGAGCCACACAAAGCTAATTAGACTGAGATTGACCTGATTCAAACAAGGCAATGTCAACACAGATACAACAGTGCTTCAATGCACAAAGCCTCAGGGTTCCATGTAGTCTAATTCTGATGTGTCCTACCATTGATAAACAGGAACATGTATTTACTGGCACTGCCCACTGTAGCACGATACACTAAGGTACAGTTACTGCTCCACATGAACAAGTCAATTTAAGCTGGTAGAAAGCTTTTGTTTCCTATCACATAGGATTTGGTGAAGTGGTGACTAGTCTGTCTTCCATTGTATAGAAGGTCACTTGTTATCAGTTCATTTATATAAAGGTTATAATGTTTTATTAACAGTGTATTTACCATGCTGGAATTTTTTGTAATCCACTAATCTATTGGATAGACTATAAACTGGAGAAAATACTGTGCTCTTTTTTATTACATTGATTGCGGGTGCCTTTGTAAGTTGCATTATATGTACCTTTCATTTCGGGTGTTACAGAATTGTTGCACTGGGTAGGAGATATGAGCACATTCCATTTGAAAGCAAATTCCGAACAGCTCAACTTTTAGTGTTTTCTCCTCTGATTATGAGAACTCCCAAGTCTCCTCATAGTGTTCCTCCTTACTCCTAACAATTTTTAACCTTAAGAGCTCTTTTAGAAGTTAAGATACTTTATGAATAACTTTTATCATTCCATGGATGTAGTTGTAACTTTATGAGGGAAACAGCCGAAATTCTAACATTTTTCTTGCGTCTTTACGAGCAACTCTCAGGGTTATGAATACGACCCCAGATGTTTAGTTCTGTCACTACTTTGTTTAACATTTTATAGACAATTATAGGCATGGGCAGTCCAATAATCAAGTATTCAGTTGATGAATCCATCGTTTGACAACAACAAGCAAACTACTATTTGAATTCATGCATTACAATTTCTGCTATGACTTACAGAACGTTTCATTTTAGGATATGTTCACAAAGTAGGCAAAGTGACTCAAATATGCTTCTCTCACCAAAATCTGATTTTTAAGAATGTTTATCATGTGTCCTTGCTTTCTTTACACTTTGCTTTTGCACTTTCTATTGTAGCTTGACACTGTAGCCATGTCGGCTGAGTTTGGTTTGTTCTGTAAAAAACACCAAGTGGTTGTGATATGAGCCTTTCATTTTGTTAAAACCAATACATCATCCCAAATATTCTGTCACTTCGCTACCCCAGCACTATAAAAAACCCTGTCAATGGTGTTGTCCATTTTTCCTTCTCCTCAGTGCCATTTTAAGACACATGCCGATTGGGAATGATGAAAAAGTCACATGAAGTCTGATCTAGCTGTTCAGACCGGCTCGTACTTTTTACACGACAATAATATTTAGTGAGACTGACAATAAATACAGTGGGGAAAACAAATATTTCAGTTTTCCCACCTACAAAGAACGGAGAGGTCTGTAATTTTTATTGTAGGTACACTTCAACTGTGACACACAGAATTTAGAAAATCCAGAAAATTACATTGTATTATTTTTAAATAGTTATATTAAAAAAATAACCATTTGATACAATAGAAAAACATGAACTTTGTTTATAATTACAGAAGTCAGATCTTTCCTGTAGTTCTTGACCAAGATTTTGGCCCACTCCTCCATACAGATCTTCTTCAGATCTTTCAGGTTTCGGGGCAACACAGAGTTTCAGCTCATTCCAAAGATTTTCTATGGGGTTCAGGTGTGGACCTTGAAATCATTCTTACGGAGCCACTCCTAAGGTGCCCTGGCTGTGTGGTTCGAGTCAGTGTCATGCTGGAAGATCCAGCCACAACCCACCTTCAATGCTGAGGTTGTTGGCCAAAATCTTGTGATATATGACCCCATCCATTCTCCCTTCAATACAGTGCAGTCGTCTTGTACCCTTTACAGAAAAGCACCAAAATATGATATTTCCACCTCCATGTTTCACGTTTGGGACGGTGTGCTTGGGATTGTACTCATCCTCCTTCTTCCTCCAGACACAGCAAGTGGTCTTCATATCAAAAAGCTCTAGTTTAGTCTCATCTGACTACATGACCTTTTCCCATGCCCCCTCTGGATCATCCAGATGGTCATTGTCAAACTTTAGACTGGAAATTTGCTGGTGTGAGCAGGGGGACTTTGCGTGCCCTGCAGGATTTTAATCCATGACGGCATAGTGTATTGCTAACAGCAATCTTTCTGACTGTGCTCCCAGCTCTCTTCAGGTCACTGACCAGGGCATCCTGTGTAGTTCTGATCTGATTCCTGACCTTTCTCAGAATCATCCTTACCCCAAGAGGTGAGATGAAGAGATGGTGAGATGCACTGCATGCGCAGACCAAGGATTGACAGTCTCATCAAGCTGCTCACCTGCTGTCCTGTAGCCCATCCCAGCCTTGTGAAGGTCTACAATTTTGCCCCTGGTGTCCTTAGACACCTTAAAGCTCTTTGGTCTTGGGCATGGTGGAGAGGTTGGATTGTGATTGATTGAGTGTGTGGACAGGTTTCTGTCTATTCTTGCAATAAAATGCAATTTATTTATATAAAATATGTAAAAAATGTAATTGAAAAAAAATCTGTCTCTTACAGTTGAAGTGTACCTACGATCAAAATAGCAAAACTCTCCATTCTTTGTAGGTGGAAAAACTTTGCAAATTCGGAACAAGCCACTTAACCCACTTTACATTATTACTAAATCATATAACTACACCAACCTAACACAACAAGAAAGAGACTCATGTGTAATGTGTAGCTTAAGACACCAAGAACAGCATGAAGAACAGCCAACAATGTATACATCTGGCTGGCTAAACAGGCAGAAATTATGTACCTGAAGGCAAATTAACATGCTCATAATGTGACCTGATTACGTTGCCTTTTAAAAGATGCTTACCGAGCAAGCCGAAGAGATGAGTAATCTTACAGGAAATGCGATTTATGGCATCATCACAGCCATTCATTATTTTATATCATTTCCTCCATGCACCCATGAATGTTAATGCAGCAGGCTTCTCTGTGTATGTAATAAGGCAAGTATGAGCAAGAGAAATTATTTACAGTGTACTGTGTTGCTATAAATCTGCTGCTGCATTGCAGCTGGATTGAAGTTATATTGGATCAATATTGTCCAGTTGATTCACTGATGTATTTTATGCTAGGTGTGCTGTTGTTTGAGAGGAATCATTAAAATACATCCGTCTTGGTTACTGTACTCTCAGGTCTTAATATACAAGAACTGAGACGAACTGAACTAGTCTCGTATATACACCTTGCATATTTTCATGTAACTTGTACATTTTAATCTCTGGACAGCATTGTTTTCAGTGCTGTGCAAAAGTTTTAGGCCACCAATAGATTATATATGCCATGGACCCCCACAGGACCAGCACAGATCAGGTACTTTTTGAGTGGATCATTCTCAGCACTGATGTGACACTGACATGGTGGTGGTGTTAGTGTGTGTTGTTTCTGGCATGATCCTGACACAGCAGTGCTGCTGCACTCTCTGTGAACTAATGGACACATCTACTATTTTGCTGCATATAGTAGATGTAAGGCCAAAGTCAGTAGCTCATCTAGTTTTGCACAGTTTGTGTCATGCACAGTCATCCTCTAATGCTTCATCAGCTCCTATAGGACATGTCTATAGGATGGATTATACTTTTGCTAAAACAGCTAATTTAATGGTGGTCAGATACCTTTGCACAGCACTGTATAGGTATATACAGTATATACATATTTTCTTATGCTTCTTTTTTATATTACTGCTAGATCAGCAAAGAACTGCACTGAATCTCACTGTACTTGTACAATGACAATAACTATTTATGATTGTATTAATAATGAGCACAACTGGGCGTTCTTGAGGGAACACATATTGTTATTGTCATTGTACAAGTACAGTGAGATTCAGTGTGCAGTTCTCTGCTGATCTAGCAGTAATATGTAAATAAGAAACATAATAAAACTCAATGTGCTCTACCCTGCTCAGCCACCTAGGGGCAATAAGGCACGTTAGAGAATAACAAACAGAGAAAATAAAATTAGACATATATAATGTAGTTCCATATGAAGAAATTGCAATCATGCAATTTCAATCATTTGCATACATTTGCATTCATTTCATATATGCATGCAGACACACCTGAAAATGTGGAATTAATAAATCAGGGACTAAGTGTACTTACTATCTGAAATCAACTTAAAATGATTTGGCAGATATAGATAAGTCAGATACATGTTTTTCTAAAAGCACCACAACATATATGTTAAATATGTTTTCTGACCATCTGAATGTTAAAAAGTGGAACCCAGGCTTCATGGCTTAACTGCTGATTTCCTTTCTCTCTCTCAATCCCCCCTTTGCCTGGGGTAGATGAAAGGAATGAGTGTTTCTGCCTCACAAAAATGGGTCAGCCTCAATAAATGCCAAGCCAAGCTGTATCAGAATTGACTGGCAAGCTCACCAGGCAAGTACATCATCCAATCCCCTTCCAAAGGACACAGTATGGTGGTGTGGATTAACAATTGTCCATGCCCACAGTGGAGCTGCTTTTGAGTTCAGGCTTCAAATGAGTTACGAAACAAACAATACATTCCACTGTAGTACCGTGTTCTTTTTTTTTTCTAGGAAATGCAGTCTCTGTGCAAAGTCTACAGATAATTATACTTGGGGTGCTTCAGGTATAACTGAACAAAGAGAGCTGCCTCTGTTGTAGGCATGTAATAAATGAAATAGCATAATTGCTGGAATATACATTTAAAAGACATTTTACAAATCTAATAAAAATTGTTAAATACATTTTCCCTAAGAAGTCCGTGGCTTTCTGTTTCGTTACCTCGAACAGACTTCATATTGTCTATAAGGAATAGCAAATAGAATGAAAAATATATCCACGTTTACATTTCTAACTAAATCGCCTAAAAATCACCTACAATTCAGAACTGTTTTTAGATTTCTATAATACAGGTAAAGCACTTTGCACTCTAAATGGGTTATACATGCTGCTTTTGGGTCACATTTTGCAGCCTGTGCAGTCACTGCAAAAATCTGTACTGACAGATGTTTCCAGGCTCACAAAGACTGGATTCTCTCTCATGCTGCCAAAGCATTCCAGGGCAGTTACATACGGAAGTATACCATTGTCCACCTCTCACTAAAAGGAACTTAAGTCACAAAAGAAAGATGGTTCAATGCAATTACCGAAAATTTAGCGTATGGGAAATGAAAAACATTACAAAATAAAATAAAATATTACAAATTCGGCTTGTAATTGCAAAAACAGTACTGACACAAGTCAATCAGCATGTTTTCGTACACAGATCACAAACATCTGATTGATTTAAGACCTAACAAGTTCTATCCCCCTCACATCCACTTTAACTGAATGTTTTGGGGCCAAGTTGTCTGGCATTAATGGAAAAGAAAATTCTTAGATTTATCCTTATACAATGATTTTCTACTACCAAGAGGATATCCAGTTACATCCTTAATGAACTCCCCCATATAAATTCATATCCAATATGTAAAACATGACCTAGTTCTAGATAGTTTGTCCCTGGAATGTAACAATACTTTGTCACATGATACATCGATTGCACTTGCATTGTTTAAACACCAGAGAACACAACCAATTGAACCCGTTGTAACACCTATTCGCTACTCTACGACAGTGTTTACATTTTATACAATGGACATGGTGCAAACAAAATTTATTCTTTCAAAACATGTAAACACCAGATTGGCACCACTGGTAAAACCACCGAAAAAGGAAGCACTGCAAGAAGTACCTCGGTTAATGACCACAATCTGTTCCGAAAAGTTGGTTGCTATCCGAAATGTTCGCTGTCCGAAACAATTTTCCCCATAAGAAATAAAGGAAATAGAAATCATTGGTTCCCAGCCCGTTGACTCGCTAATATATAAAAGTTACAGGATATATAGGTATGTTTTTTTTAAATTAGAACAGTTGTAATACAGTACAAATGGAGTTAATTAAACATAAAAACTTTAAAGAAAGTATTTAAACATAAGAAACTATTTAGTAAACATAAGAAAACTTATCGTTGTGACTGTGATGTGATGCCGTGAATGGATGGAGGTGTGGGGTGGAATTACTGCTTAAAAGGGGAATCCCCCTCCATGAGAACATAATTGAGGGCCATATTATTTAAATAAAGCACAAAAATCACAAAATAAGAATGATGCGTAAAGATAAAGATAACGAACGACCGATCGTAACTGTATCGACTCGTTCTTGTTGAACGGCAGTTCAGAATCACAAAGTCCATACCTTTAAAACTTTGGATATATCAATCCATTTATTACAACAGCAGCAATACTGGATACTGAGTATTATTTTAAACATTCAAACCTCTTGTCTGCATAAACACACTCCAATAGCATTCATACGAACAGGATACAGTCAAAATAGTGTTGACTTCCTCGTCGACCACTTCCCCCCCTTTACCTGGTATCTTAGAGTGACCTTTAAACCTTTCAGCGCCCCACGTGGTAAGTGATCATAAATGCAGCAAAACATAAATGGCTCCTACAAGCGTGAATGATGCTTGGTCTGAGATGCTGGTCACATGCAGGTGACGTAGCTGTACGCTATCCAAAATTTTGTTTGCTATCCAGGGCAAATTTTTAGGGAAAGTTTTGGTCGTTATCCGAATTGCTCGCTATCGAAGGCGTTCGCTAACCGAGGTTCCACTGTATATAGAAAACCAGATAAGATAGAGACCGTACATGGGTTTAACAGTGGTGAAAGGCACTCCATGTAATACAATTACAGTTACAGCTCGATTGACAATGCTGATATTTTCCGAATTTTGCCGATTCCGATTCTTTTCTGTCAAACAACTGTAAATAGAATTAATGGAAACTTCTGCCATTAAAGGTAGCATCATATGCTTGCTTGTGTCTGGCTCTGTACTCTCAGCAGAGTTAGCTTTAGATTTGTCATATTCCACATATTCAATGAGGTGATGCTGTTTTTATATTTTTTATGTCTTATTATAGTTTTGTGACTTTGGTGTCTTCCATGACATCTCTTTTAAAAATTAGATAAAAGAACACATTTTAACAGCAACTAAATGATTTCGGTAACTCTTGATCAGTCCTGCTTGGAGGAATTTTAGCCCATTCTTCCGTACAGAACAGCTTCAACTCTGGGATGTTGGTGAGTTTCCTCACACTAACTGCTCGCTTAAGGTCCTTCCACAACATTTCGATGGGATTAAGGTCAGGACTTTGACTTGGTCCTTCCAAAATATTTATTTTATTCTTCTTTAACCAGGCTTAGGGTCATTATCTTGCTGCATGACCCACCGTCTCTTGAGATTCAGTTCAGGTGCACAAGTCCTGACATTTTCCTTTAGAATTCTCTGATATAATTAAGAATTAATTGTTCCATCAATGATGGCAAGCCGTTCTGGACCAGATGCAGCAAAACATGCCCAAACCATGATACTACCACCACCATATTTCACAGATGGGATAAGGTTCTTATGCAAGAATGTAGTGTTTTCCTTTCTCCAAACCTAACGCTTTTCATTGAAAGCAAAAAAGTATATTTTGGACTCACCCATCCACAAAACATTCTTCCAATAACCTTTTGGCTTGTCCATATGATTTTAGGAAACTTTAGGAAACTGCAGACGAGCAAAAACGTTCTTTTTGGAGAGCAGTTTCTTTTTCCTTGCAACCCTGCCATGGATACCATTGTTATTTAGTGTTCTCCTGAGGGTGGACCCATGAACATTCATTTTCTTTTTTTGCCTAAGAGATCAGGGTTGAGGGAAAGCTGGCAGCACAAGGTACAATGCAGAAACAACCCTAGCTGCCAATTCATCATATGGCACACACAAACTCAGAAACTAACCTAACACAATTTTTTAAATAAAACTCACGCAAACACAGGAAGAACATGCAAACTCCACACAGGCAGGTCGGGATAAAACCAGGGACGCTGGAGCTGTGAGCCTTGCATAAAACAAATTACATAACATTCTGAATGAAAAAGAGTGATTAGAGAGATAATGCTCAACATGAGTGTTCTCAATTCACCAATCACCACTACTGTCTCAGAACGGTGAGTGGGTTTGTCTTAGTTGAGACTACACAGTTTTCCATGGAAGCCTTATTAAGTAAAGAGAGAGAGAGGAAAATTATAGGATCATAACCTTGTTCGATAACTGACTCCCTTATGTTGGGACTTAAACAATTAAACAAGCCTACTCCAAGCACCTGAGATGTAATGAGTAATGCAAACCTATCATACTCTTTCAGGAGGCATACACATATCAGTGAGCTTGTTTACTTCTTGACAGTCCTGACTTGTTTTTGTGCATATTGTTATTAACTTTAAGTGTAACATTTATGCTGGCATTTAATCAGACTAAACTTTATATCACTCAAGAAATACGACACACAATATCATTATCAGAAGCCGGGAAGCAAGCAGAGTTCTTGCACAGTCAATAGTAGCAGGCATACAGAAAAACGTTAGGTATCTAGTAGCTTTTTTCACTGCTATGAACGTGATACGACTGAGAGATTTGTGATGACACTTGAGCGACTGTCTTCTAAACGTTGTAGTACTAAAAAATGAACCACTTTTGTCTGCCTTTTTGGAATACAATTACTGCAAATTTTGTAGAACATTTCATGCACAGAGGGGTCAAAAAACAACCCATGAAAACACCATTTTACTGTAATCGCAGCCTCGCTTCGGCACACCACACTTTTGTTGCATGACGAGCGGAACTATTCAACTGACTTTGGCCTCAGGTATATTGTTCTATTAACACACTGTCCACCACATCAGCTTGCCCAACTAAACAAGTTCTTTCTTGTGCATTTGTGCGGCCATTAGGGCAATCGTTATTGTTAAACCCTGACAAAATAAGTGACAAATCATCTTTACAGTGGAGATATTACAAGTGGCACATATTATGTACATTAAAGGTTTAATGTGTAACAACAATCATTGTTTTCAACATATTTTCTCAAAATTCTCTCTGCCTTGCTGCCCCCCCCTGCAACAGACATGTACCCATGCCACCAGTTTGAGATACACTGTATTATATTTAACGCTATGAAATATTTTACTATTTAGACCAATTACTACCAATACTAAACATTTACTCAGTAAATTTCCTGGAACAAGCCAAGAAAGACAACTGTATATTACAAATTAACTGACGCAATTCTTACATATGTTCATAACCACTATAAAAGGAATAAAGAGAACCTTTATTTCAGGTTAGGCTACAAACCCAGTTCCGATACGGAACCAGTTCCAAAATTCTAAGAACTGAGTACACATTAAAAAACTGAATTTCGTTTGCACTTATCGATTTCTACAAACAAATTTATGCTTCAAATACAAATTTTGTGCAAAATTACATTTGTACAATCATGGCCGTAAGTATTTCTCCCAGAAAATTACTGCAATCACATGTTTTGTTATACACATGTTTATTTCCTTTGTGTGTATTGGAACAACACAAAAAAGTAGAGAAATAGGCACATATTACATAATTTTGCACAAAACTCCAGAAACAGGCCAACGCAATGACAGAAGACCCAGGAGGACCCCACTGCTGACACAGATACATAAAGCTACATACGTAAGCGAAAATCCTTCTGGGTAAATGTTTTGTGGACAGATGAGACCGAGATAGAGCTTTTTGGTAAAGCACATGATTCTACTGTTTACTGAAAACAGAGTGAAGAAAAGAATAGTGCCTACAGTCAAATATGGTGGAGTTTTTAAAGGTGTTAAGGTTGTTTTGCTGCCGCTGGGTGCCTTGACCGTGTGCAAGTCATCATGAAATCTGAATATTACCAAAGGATTTTGGGTTATAATGTAGTGCCCAGTGTCAGAAAGCTGGGTTTGTGTCATAGGTCATGGGTCTTCCAGCAGGACAATGACCCCAAAAAGATTTCAAAAAGCATCCAGAAATAGATGGAACCAAAGCACTTTAGAAAGTGAAACAATGAGTCTAGATCTAAATCCCATTCAATTTAGCGTTCCAAAATTACAGAGTGGTGTAAAAAGCTTGTTGATGGTTATAAGAAACGATTGATTTCAGCTATTTTTGTGTATAAGTGTATACATACAAATATTGAGGGTGCCAATAATTTTGTCCAGCCCATTTTTTGAGTTTTGCATGAAAGTATATCAATTTGAACTTTTTCACTCTTTTTTGTGTTATTCCAATGCACACAAAGGAAATAGACATGTATGGCAAAATGTGTAATTGCAATATTTTCCTGGGAGCAATTATGTATTTTCGGGAAAAAAAACCCAAAGTTTTGTTGTGTTGCTGCATGACCCACTTTCTCTTGGGATCCAGTTTACAGACAAATGTCGTAACATTTTCCATTAGATTTTGCTACTATTATTTATATAGTCCCAAGTTGTCCTTGACCAGAACCATGTACTACCACCACAAACATGTTTCACAGATGGGCTCATTAAGCAATACAGCATTTTACTTTCTGCAGGCAAAATGCTTCTTATTTAAAGCAATATGCTCTATGTAGTCTCATCCATCACAAAGGTTTTTCTCATATGTTTCTGGATTAGTTATGGGTCAAGTGATGGGTAGACACGTTATTTTGTAGGGTTTCTCCTTATAACTACACCAAATACAATATTGTTGCTCTGTGTCCTCCCAATGGTTGACTTATAAACCTTAACATTAAAGAATGTGTGAGAAGGAGCCTTTTGTTGTTTGAAATTACCCTGGGTTCTTGTATGATCTTACAGATTCCTTGCAGATTACACTTACGCTTTGAGTGATCTTTGTAGTTCAAACAAGTAACAGAGGTTTTGAAATTCCAACGCCTCTTCAAGCAGAGACGACTACCTGCTGGCATTTACAGTTCTCAAAGAAAAGAAAATAAAGCCTTCCAAAGCTGCTAACAGCATTCAAAACCTCAAAAAACAAGATGCTTTCAATTGGAACAATAATTGGAAGCTTATCTAATACAAGTGTTCTGTCAAGATCATGTGTTAAAGAGATATTATTGTCTATGAAAAATACCAAGGACAGGAGATTCTTTCAGAATCTTGAGTGTTTGAGTGAATTTGAGTTGCATGGTGATGGGTCAGACACGTGTTTCTAAAGATCTGGTGAGAAATAAAACTGTGAATCACCTCTAATACCAGTAAGCATTTAGTTAAGAGTTTGGGAGAGCCATATCAGAAGCTAGTGAACTTTGGCGGTAGAGAAAAATACTGCATATCATTTTTTATAGGGGAATGTTCCTTCTCAAAACTGCAAAGACCACCACTAACCAAGTGGCTTGAGAACAAGTCCATAAGGATCATAATTTGGCCTGGGCAGATTTAAATCTTATATAGAATGGTTGGTCAAACATTAAATGCAGAATATCTGAGAAATGTTTTTTGACTACTCGTCAACTGTTACCAGCTATCACCATTAAGCGGGGCAACACTGGATCTTCTTCTGCAAAAGCAAGTTTACCCATAAGACTTAAACAGCCACAAAATCAAAAGGAATATGGGTACCTTATCTATTTGTTTAGCGCTCTCTATTCCTCTTAGTAATTATTTAAGTTTCAGACCATTAAAAGCTTAATATTATGCAGCTTTCATCTATTTCTTGGCCCAGGACTGTAAATACATATAACATTCTGCCATCGAGCCAATAACTGAAGATTGGCTTGGTTCAGTATTTTATGGGATCACTGGATCCTAACCATTATAGTTTTTTTCAAGTCTGCACATGTGCTCAATCATAGTATATAATTTACTAAATGCATTAGAAGTAAATAAGTGAATATATTTTCTATTGGGATAATAGTAATATTTTAGTAGTGGTTATTATGTATATTGATAATATACATATATATTAGGAAATCTATTTTTTTTAGCAATAACGGTGGTGACCCTTCCAACCACTTAATGTTTTTGACAACCAGTCCTAGCTGAGAGAAATTTGAGAAAATTGAGCCACTCGCTCAGCAGTATCTTACCCAAGGTGTTAAATGCAAATGTTTCTGAGGTGTGAGAACCACATGAGGTCAAGCTAATGAATGACTTCACACATAAGCGTATTCGGCTCACATTTTGATGGCGCAATATTGTTACAAATTATGTATGCTATGTATGCTAACTGCTAATTTTATTGTACCTTGTTTTAGACAATTATTCTACATCCAGATAATTGATACTGACTCTGACATTACCAAAGAAATCCCCTGCACTACAGTGTTACATAAAATCAATCAGTTAAGTAAAACAGCTTCAATGGAGTTGAGAATTCCGACTTTTCTTTCTACATAACAATGGCTATGACAAGTGGTACTTAAGTACTATTCTGTTTGTTCAGAAATCTCATTCAAGTCATCAAAGCATAATCTAAACTATCTGAATAGTGATGCAGAATGCAGAATCAATAAGGGCTTAACATGTAGCATTTCTTTATGACAATTTTTACAAACAGGTTCTACAAATTCTATCCACACCACCTCGAGTGACATGCTTGCAATTTGTTGTTTAAAATTGACAAAGTTATAAATGTTTATAAATACAAATGTTTCTCCCTTAATCCTGGTCAAGAGCTGCCCTTGAATTACCCTTTCAATTAGAACTGCTCTAAAATACATCTGCTCCCACATAACCTGTCCATCAGTGGAAAGAGACCATCAACCACTGCTCTGGTAATTAGAGCAGCAGTTCAGCCTGGTCAACTGATACTGTAACTGCAATTTGTAGATAAATGATTACTGTAGCTCATCTGTAGCCACATTCTTCCCCATCAATCAATTAAATGAAACCACCGGTGACCAACGGTAGCTTGTGGTGTTGGTAGGTATGTATTAGGTGCAGCTTTACTACTGGGAATGTAAAACACTAGGCATCACTTAAACACATCTACCTTGATAGGAAAGCTTGTTGGTGTATAACTGAAGACTACACACATAATGTGTCGTGATTTTTCAACGTGCTACACTTAAACACTGCTGTCTTACATTCAATGTTGCCCAAATTTCTTAAGAGCTTAATCTTGTTTTCCAGTCTCATACTGGTTTGCCAGTTGAGCCTGGCTCCTATCAAGGTTTCTTACTTTAGCTTCTCAGTGAGTTTTTTTTCCCTGTCTCCTGTTCTGACTTGTTCATTTGTGGTCTTGCCATTTCCATTTGCTAATGTTATCATCACTGTTTATATAAGATGTAACCATTTTCATTCTCCTCTAGATGCTCATCAATATCAGACTGTGAAAACTAAGTGCAGGTTATTGGAGAATTATATCAACTACCAGCACCACATATTCTTGCTGGTCACTATTGGTGGCCATTAAAGTTGTCTAATTGTCTAATGTTTGTCTCCAAACAGCAGGTTTGTACCTTATGGTAAGATTAAGTCCATTTATGGAATCACTGCACTTTGAGGATGTTCATCACCTTTTCCATTTACAGCAGATTTGTAGCAGATGAACAAATCACAGCGATGACACCGAACTACTTTTATTTAACAGCTGAACGTTCTGGTTTTGTGAACCATATGTCAAACAAATGAATCAAAAGTCTATTTTAAGTAACAATTCCCCACATAAAGTATGGAAAGAAATGGCTAATTCAATCAATGACACTTGAAATATGGAATCATCATCACCAACAGCAAATACATCCCAATTTATAAAAAAATACTTTATTGCTCCTCCTCTGGCTATTATGATAGCATGGATTATTTGAGGCATGAATTTCACTAATAAAAATAATATTATACATCAAGCTGATTACAACTTTCTGAAATAGATATTGACAAATCAGTTTTGTGTGATATTACCTTGACATTTCACAATTACATTGAGAGCCGAGCTGTTTCTGTAGTTAAATTGATATAGCTTTCCTGAAGTAAAGCTTTAACAGTGTTTGCTTTGTTACAAAATGTAATATCATTCTGCAAAATGACATCATCACAAAACCTATTTTCTATTGATTAAATAAGTGTCCAGAATGTCAATGTACACATTGGCACTGCTTATTGAAGTAAGAATAGTTCTTGGATGACATGCAAACCCATATAATAAATGAGTGGGTAAATTAAATTGTTTTCTTCATGCAATCATCTTTATATTTTCATTACAAAAGTTTAAGCACGTGCTCTGTGGCCAACCCAAATTGGTGATTCATACCTTACTATCTCAAATATTTTTCATCGAATCATCCACACCCAATGACTGCTTTTCTTTATTTCTGTATAGTTGCTATTACTGGTTTTATGATTTGACTATTTTTATTTGAATATTTAGACTTTGACAGTATTTGTTGTAGAACTGTAACAAACATCATGATTCCATAAAATGTTCCCCTTTCTTGATCTGGATCTGACCATCATCCATACGTGGTAACTTCATAACTCCATAACTCCATTAACCTCCAGTAAACTCAACTGAATATTTCATGGGGTACAGGTTACATCCAGTCAACATGATTATTGAAACGTATAACAATGGAAAGTTACAAGTGCTTACATTTATTGTTGGATGTTTTAACATTTCATTAGATTTAAGTTCCTGATAAATTTCGGCCCATGTAGGATTTATGCTTGGACCAGTTGAACTTAAAGCTCCATCATATGATGCATGGATGTTCTTGTGCAAAGTGCATGTGATAGCCCTGAAATCTGTTATCCACTTGACCTCTTCTCGTGATTGCAAGAGATGTTGTGGGAATTTCAGGAAAACACAAATATCTACTGCACATGATAATTCTGGTATATGCTCTTTTTGAGTAGACTCCCGCTTGGCTGTGTTCAAGGCTGCACAAACCGCAGAGCTGCTCCAGATTCCATTTCAGCCTAATTACATACAACATCGGATTAAAGCAGCTCAACTGCTACAAGCACATCGCGTTTGCACAGTAAAACCCTAGCAAAGAGAAGGAAACATCTCGCTTAACCTCCGCACTTCCAAGCGTTTTGCATACCCTCCTTTTGCTCATTTGATCTCATAAAATAGATCCAGCCGAAAAAACAACTCGGCAGCAGCGCACTAATCCGGCAGGCAAAACGCCGCGAGGATCAGCGTGCACAAAGTATTGGCACACACTTCCAACAGTGCACGAGACATCATGTGTTAAAAGCACAATTTGAGAGTTATAACGACGTTGCGTGTCCTACCTTTCTCTCCATAGCAATGATGTTTTTTTCGGACGCGAATGCTATTGTGGATGGATGTTGTGAGTGACTGAGAGTGAGTGAACGTGTATGTGCGCAGCGCTTTCGGAGCTTTTCGTGTCTCTTCGTACTTTTTCGGAGAGCAGCGGCTTGAGCGCCGAAGAGAACCACGAACGTTGAGCGAAGCCTCAATAGTTACAGCGCATGCGCAATGCACATCTCAAACATCTCAGATTATATATGTAACCAAACTCAATGAAGATTAACCGTAAAAAAAAGTAGATCCAAAGTGATTTATATTGCTCTTATACAAAACATCGTTTCTAATTTGCTTTACAAACAACCAGGTTTAAAGGTCCTTCTGAGCCAGCCTTAATGGGAGCTAGAAAAAAACTGCCTAAAAAAAAGATTTATTTCAAGGAAAATGTAAATCGATTCACATACCTTCTTATTTTAATGCTGTAACATTTTTGTAAAGCAGCTTTGTAGGAATCCAGGTTTAAAATTATTAAGAAAGGCATAGTAGCAAAGAATCACAACATTGAGGTAAAAACCTGGAAAAGGTTAAATTAAATCAAATTAAAACACATTTATATAACATAAACGTTTTTACAAAAGGACATTGTCTGAAAGCAGCTTTAATGAGCTTTACAAAACTCAGATAGATACATCTGAGAAACACCTAGCATACCATATATACTGCTCACTCAAATTAGAAATTATATTTCAAATGAAATATCCCAGAACTAAATATCCACTCATTTTTGTGATCAGTGTAGTTATGGTCTGAACATGTCTACTCACTACAAGGTTAGTTACTCAAATCCTGGCTTTACCAATCTACAACTGTTGGGCCCTGCATTCGTTGTAAGTAAATATTTAAATATTGAGATACAGTAGAACCTGAACTCATGCAAATCTAGTCCTTTTAACAAGTCTTGGTCATTCATGTGGATTTTACTTCATTTTCTATAAATGAAGTCATTTGAAAATGCTCCATCTCTAACCATATTCTTAAAATTGACTGACTGACTGTCTGTCAATGTTGTCAGCCGACTGACTGTTATACTGGTTTCATATCTTATACCTGAATTTTGCCCTGGTAAATGTGAAGTATTAATTTACAAGTAGCATGACATTATATCAGTACAGAAAGAGGTGGAGATGATCCCCAAATGGGAAACTGCCAGGCCTAAGATTGGCATTAACTTCCATACACATATTGTGCTTTGTCTGTGCTGTAACGTTTTTAGAATGAACACATTAGAATTAAAATCTAGAAGCTGGTTCTAATTTATAATTTAATTATAAACAGCTAAAGTTCTTGTACATCTTTCTAACCATTTTTAAGGGATCAATCCATTTTAGAAGCAAGGCTGTTCTTTAAGAAAAAAGATTAGCGTTACTAAATGTAAGTAATAAATCAATGTGTCATGTATCACTTCAGTATGTTCCAAGTAACAGGTATAAGATTAGATGTTTACAAAAATACAGACATAAATACATAATGAAAAGGCAGATTTTTGAGTACTTTAGTGCTTAATTTATTTAATGTGACTACATTCACTTGAACAGTGACCACTGCAGTGTGCACATCAGTTGTTTTTTTAAATCAATCCTGAACATCAAAATAATCAATAGTGGGCTCTTCTTTAGCATGTCTCACCCAAGCACTGCTACTGTCAACCCTGAAACATAAGAAGAACAATAGAATGGTTACAACCACAATATCCAGGCTTTTTATTTTAGAACTACATGCTTTTAAGGGGATAAATACAATAAAGTTGTTCAATAGTGGCCAATTCCACTATACACCAAAAAAGCTTTTATTTTGCAATCTGTCTTAGAAGATGTGTCATTTAATTATTAATGGGTCCACATGCACTCTGCCAATGCTGAAGGGTTTATTCACAAACTAAATGATGATTGGAGTATAAAAAAAAACTCTTAATATGTTCCATATCTTGCTACAGCACAAGCATCGTCTCCTTCAATGGAAGATAATATCAAACTGCGTATTGTCCCTGTATATTCTGAAGTTATACAAGACAGTGCTTCTGACAAAGACCCTTACTACTGTAAACTGACAATAATAAAGGAATTTAATAAAAAAAAAAGTTCACTTGTGCCCAGGTGACATATGTATGATTATGTCTGAAAATACGTACTTGCTGTTGCATTGCTTGACATGAGCAATGGGTGGTGGGGCCCTAGCAGCACTCTCTCTTGTAATCAGGGCAGTCAGAGTGGTGGAAGGACATGAAGACTTCCCCCTGTAAACACACACAAACACGCACGTACATTACAGGCATCCTCAAATTCATAGTCCAAAAACATTTCCAGTGCTTCTGAATGTACAGCCAAATCTCCATGAAAGGAGCATTCATGAAAACTGATGCTGTTTGTTTCCATGAAACAGGATTGACAGTAACATTTTTTCACAGGACCACGCGCTCTTACGTGCATGAAACATGTCGAGGGGCTTTAAGCCATAAACTTGGCTTCTGAGTGAAAGATTTTGTTAGTACTGTTATTTTAGCCGATCACTCCAGATATGTAGTTTAGAACATACGCGTGTACTCCAAATGTATGACAGATTCTGAATCTTTATGAAGCCCTAAATACATACAAAAGCTTTCTACATGTTTAATGATCTTCAAGATATTACAAGACTACAGCTCTTCAGTTTGCATCCCTGTTTGTTTCTGGAAGCACTACCTCTTGGAAAGATAGTATGGAATCTGCCTCCATAGAGCATATGTACCAGCTTTTGTATTTTATAGCAAATCACACATATAAAACAATTTTTTAGGCAGTTTGGCTATGATAAGCATACCCAAGTCAACTTAAAAGCATATAATTATTTGAATCAATGGCATTTTTTTCCAAATTAAGTAAAAGGTACAAAGAAATTATGGAATCATCACTCTGAGATCGAGACTGTTTGCTGATCATCAAGGCGGTATGTTAATCCTGAGGAAAAGCTCGAAAACATTTTGCACTGTGAAAAAAACACAATCATCCTGTAAAATTACTGTATCATCACCAGATGATACCATTTCTATCAATAGACTGAGAAAAGTATTTTGAATTGCAATGAATCCCTGGAAACGGACTGTTCAAGTACAAGTTCTTTACCTGCCATGAAAGTAATCTGATCTAACAAGCGAGGGTATCCTTCATCACTTTCTTCAAGGAGAAATCTTTATGTGTCTCATTAGAATGAAACATGCAGGTTAGTGATTCAACGCTGGCTATTACTATTACTTACATCCAATCATCCACCATCCATGACTGCTTTTCTTTAGCCCACTGTAACCTTGTTTTCTCATTGGAAAGCGTCATTGCTGGTTTTCATTTGGCTTTATATATGCAATATTCTATTTACAACGAACACAGCTTTGAATATGACGTCTTCCAATAATTTCTATTCATTCAACTGACAACTCTCTCGTTGCGATCATGTTTTCTCCACCAGCTCATTAAGGTCTGTAAGCACTCATTTTTAACTTCAGTCTCATTTGCATTTTTAGCCTTAGTGCTGGTGGTTGCATGATGATTCCATACCTCTTTCCTCAAAATTGTGTGGTTCTATAAATTTTGTCTATACATGACCTGCAAAATATGCCATTAATTATAATATTTTAAGTGTATTTGTTTGTGATAAACTTTTAAATGTCTTGCCTTTTTGTTGTATCTGTATTTTGTTTATTTGCTATGAAATAAGAAGGCTGGATAAGTATCCTCCAAGTGTGGTGATTCCATATTTTTTAATGCCAAGGGCTGTCTACAGGTGTAACTGTATAAGCTAGGTGCTGTATGTAAAACAAACTTTAGAGGTGTGTAAGATTTTTGCTCTGGTGACACAAATGGCAGCCTAATATGCTAGCCCACCACTGGAGTAATTCCACCTTCATGGTAGGCAACATCATAGACACAGCTGGCAGCCTGCAAATAGAAAACTTAGTTAATCTGACATTTTCAACAGCAACTCCTCCTAGCTAGAGTCACTTGTATAAATGGTATATTGACATGGTAAACCATGAGTTCATGGGCTGAAGCCATGCTTGTATGTACCTAAACAATGAACTTATGCACCTGATGAGAGGTGCTGAGAGGTGTGCCTCAAAGACTGAACATGCTCATGCTCATGTAATGAGCTTTTCTGATATTATTCTGCTCATAAAATTAGGGGATGTTTGACTCATGTTTGTGAGCAATATAAAAGCAGTGTATTACTACCTATATTCCATCTACGCAATGTAAAGCAAAACACTTGCCACTGTCATTACATGGGGCTGCTAACTATAGAGGTCTGTGTTTGATTTACATTATTAGTGCATATCTATTTTAGTAATAACTACAGTAATGTGCATAGGCCTTAGACCACCATTAAATTAAATATACCATTGTTTAGCAGTGGTGTAATGACCATATACACTGCTTTTATATATCACATGGCAGGTGCTTGGGAGGTGCTGTGGAAAGTCAATAACCACAACCCTGGCAACTTGGGATTGAGTCCCAGTGGTGCCTTCCATCTTTGTCAGGTATCACACATAGACAACGGTCAGTTGACTGCCTGAAGGACAAGATACTTGTTGGGGGTGGGAATCAACCAGCACAGCTGCACCAGTGACCTCTTGGTATAAGTGGTGCATGTTTGCATGTGCCCTGTGAATTCACTAATAGTCTGTGGAGCACCCTTGTCCCCGGCCCTGAAAAAATGAGAAGGATAACACAATTACAGTGATCAGAATTCAAACACTGAAATGTTCACACTGACTTGATGGCTGTTATGACAATGTTGCGTTTCGGTTCGCTGTCGTAGCTGACACTCTCCACACCATAGACCTCTGCTAACTCGTGAACAATTCTCCGCTGCTCACGCTTCATGGGTGGGAAGCAATGACTCCTTTTTGGCTGTTTACCCTTGAGGACACACACAATGCACAATTGCATAGCCTAAAAAAAAAAGTGTACAAAAAAAAGTACAAAACATTCCAGAGTGTCACAAGGTCACATTGGCCTGTTTAAGTACCTTGTTTGCTAGTTCAACCAGCTTTTTTATCTCCTCCTCCACCCCACTGACAAACTTGAATTCCTTTCTGCATCAGAATAAAAAATGTCACACAAATTACTGTCATTTCGTAGCACTTCATACACACAACATTTTTATTTGTTTATATACAGTACTGTAAGTTTTAGGCAAGTCTGGGGTAAAATGGAAAAGTTTCATGAATGCTTCAAAAATAGAAGTTTCAATTCCAAGTGGATGAATCAAAGACAAATATTTGGTGTAACCACCCTTTACCTTCAAAACAGCATCAGTTCTCCAGGTACACACACATTTTTTTAACTTAGCAGGGAGGTTGTTCCAAACACATATATGAGTACTAACCACTGATCTTCTGTGGATGTAAGCCTGCTCAAATCCTTCTGTCTCTTCATCTGATCCCATACAGATTGACGATGTTGAGATCAGGACTCTGGGGGCTAAATCATCACTGCCAGGATAATTTTTAATGACATTGTTTGGAGTCTTTGACTTTCTGCAGAATAAATTTGGAGGCAATCTGATGGCGCTCCCCTGACGGTACTGCATGATACAACCATCTTCCTGTATACGTAAGAACATTTTCTCAAAGAAGACCACTTCTGACCAGACTGGCCTCCTACACAGCCGTTTATGCTTCCATTAATTACTGTATTTAACCTATGTGAAAATGATCATCATTACTACCTGTTTGGTATAACAGGTTAATCATACACATAATTGCAATCTTACAAAAGCTCTGACTTTTTGCTAGTGTAGCGAAAGAAACTGATGTTTTGAAAACAAATGGTGGTCACACCATACACTGGGTTGATTCGCAGTTTGTTTGTTCATTCACTTTGTATGTAGTTAATTGATTAAAATAACCTATTAATACCTCAAACCTAAAGCATTCCTACAGTAATTACAGCAATACATCAGTATTTGCACAATACTAATATATATATATATATATATATATATATATATATATTTCTTTTCAGCGAATGGTCCCCATTTTTCCAGGAAGGCAGCATGAGCAAACAA
>JAUZST010006908.1:0-14535 GCA_034779995.1 Parotocinclus haroldoi
CTAACCTGATCTTTTTCTTTCTCTTCTCTACTTCTCTTTGACCTCCTTAAGGCCCTATCTAAGATGTTTTACCTTTTTATTATTTTGTACTTAAATATTGTAAGTCGTTTTGGATAAAAGCGTCTGCCAAATGCAATGTAATGTAATGTAATGTAATATGAATATTCATAACGCTCAGGTCCAGTATGTTATCAGCTGGACAGAAAATAATAATACAAAAAAAAACAGTATGAATCTGAAGAGGAACTATGGGAAGTGCTAAAAGCAGATTTCCTGTGTTTTCTGTTTGCATATCAATAAAGAGACAGAGAAATAAAACTATATAACGAATCTTATGGAGACCTACGACTTTTGCACCGTACTGTAGCCTCAGGAGTCCAGATCTAAACAATACCACCAGTAAACATTTTTGTGCAAAATTTGGTATGTTCTCTATATGTTTATGTGGATTCTGTGGGTTCCCCAATGTCTTCTCACTTTCAAATACATGCTATTAGATGGATTGCCTACGGAACATGAACATCCCTGTTCAGTGTGTTTTCAGTAGAATATTTGAGTCTTCAGTAAACAGCAAAGATTTGCTGATATTAGATCAAAGATACATGTTTATGTTGCTTATGCCATCCTACTATCCAAATTTTACCACGCATATTGAGACTCATCATACCAGGCAGCAATTGGAAGCATTTGGACTTATATTGACTTATAAAGACTTATTTTGTCCAGTTTTGGTGAGCATGTGCAATTTATAGCCTCAGGTCTGACAGGAGTAGCCCATTTGCTTTAAGAATCACCATGTTCTGCATTCAGAGATGCCTGTCCCCATACTTTGTGTTTATTTGAGTAACTGTTGCCTTTCTATTTGCTTGAACGAGTCTGACCATTAACCTCTGACCTCTTGTCATCAACAAGGCATTTCAGCAGGGGAACCTGATTTGAAAGCTTATTTTGTTATATAGAATCTGCAGTTATCTTTTGACCAGAAGAGCCATCAGATGTCCTTCTGGTTACGGAGAGGTTAAGGATATCAGATATAGGTGTAGTATTAATTAGCCACAATAAAGTTATGTCAATGGAAAGTCCCTATCGTGATAAAATGACCATCTTTGTGAGTGTGTGTGTGTGTCTATGTGTTTAGCTGTAGGTCCTCACACTCTTAATGTCTCTCCATACACATCACCCACAATTCTTCTCCTCAGTCAACAACCTGTAACATTCCAGGGTCTATGTTTATAGTGGGAGCAATGACATCATACCTTCTAATTGTCCACCAGGCCCAGACAACACAGCCACATCAAAAACACATTATCTCCATGCTAGATACAGTAGAATGACTTTTTTTTGTCTTAAAGTGGTTATATACAGTGGCTGTATAAATTTAGGCACAGCTACTTTATAAGGGCAGGAGGGACAGAGCACTTGCAAATGAATAAAATAATCCAAAGCATAGTTATATACAGTATCATAAATCATTTTGATTGAAGTACAAATCATAAATCTTAATTAAATCAACAATGAAATGTTTATTTGAAAGAGCTGTCATTAAATAGAACTGAAAATTACATTTCAGTGTTTGCCAGCATACTACAGTATTTGATCAGCGTGGGTTTCTACCAGGAATCTGTCATTCAAATGTGGTACTGCAAGATACCATTGGTAATTGGCAGAATGTAGTATGCCCCACAAGCACCAAATAGTATAATACATATTACAAATGTATTGTTCTGCAAGTTTAAGTTCACTTCCGATCAAACTGTGCGAGGTTACTTTTGCTAAAGTCTTTCAAGAGACTTTTAGATATCAGACAAGAATAGCTGTGATAGATGAGACAGCCGGAATGTGCCTCGGCCAAAAATAGCTGGGATTGATACTTTGAAAATGGAAACATTAAGTTGTGAAGTGAAGTGGTTATTTCAATTAAATCTCTACTGCATACGATATCTAAACAGTCTGTGACTAAAAACTAATAGGGAAGCTAATAGCCCCTGTGTTTAAATGTTTACATGTTAAATAAAGTTCTGAGTTTATAGATGAGTGTAAAGATTATCCAATCTAACTTATATGACTTACAGCTTGATTTACATTTATATTCAGTAAATCTATTATGTAAAGAGGATAATAGTTTTAAGGTGCTTTGATGACACAGCAGTCTACGACACTAGCCCATTTCAACCTCCTGGTGGAAGTGATTGTACAGTAATGTATTGTATTTACTATTGCAATATAAATGTAAATGTATGCACTCTTAATTATTTCAATCATAATTTCTTTATTTTATTTTTGTTACATATATCAAGCACATACAAATATTTTTAAAATGACGTGAATTGATACTGTGGTTGAATCTGCCCACTTGAACTGTTCACCCAACTGAACTGTTAGCTGCTGCTACTGATTTGTCAGCTTGTCACATCAGAAATGGAGATTATAGGTAAAGATGTATATGTTATCTATCAAAAGCATTATTTTCAGCTCAAGTGGAATGGGAAAATCATTAACAATGAGGTAATGTAGTTTACCATGAATATTCCAAACAGTTTGAAGTATGTTCCTCTCATAAGCTCCACACACATCCTAATCTTAGATATGTGTAGGCACTTGTCCTCCTGTGGTGAGAAAAAAAAGGATGTATGTGACTGTTACGCACCATTTAGAGTAGACAGATGAACATCTTTCCATTTCCCTTCCCACGCCACGACGAGCATGCCCATGCACACATAAACACGCACACATGCATCATTTCTCTATCATTGTGGGGATCTTAGATCTTCACAATAATCAATGTATCTAATTAATGGTACACCTACCCATGACCCTTACCTTAACCTCAGTAACCTAAAGAAAATCATTCGACTTTTGGTTTTTCAGAAGACAGTTAGAGTTTTTGTACAGTTTTTGTTGTTTTCCTTGTAAAAAATGTCAGAGCATTCTATTGTTGTAGAGACATTTGGTCTGTAACATCCCAAATGAAACTGAGACGTGGCTTCTTACTTGCCATCACAAGAATAGCACCTTCGTAGGTGCAGAGAAAACAGGAATGTGGGATTATTGTTGTGCTATAAGGTGCCCCCAGTTTAGCGTTCATGTGGTCCAGGACCGTCCTGCTTTCGACCCAAATGAAACACTACCTGCTTTGGGAGGTTCCCTTAGGAACAGAGGCCTGTAAAATCTTCCGCTCTCAAGACAAGGACGCCCGTGGACTCAGTGCTGCTACTCACCTATGCCTCCAGGAATGTTCCAGAAATGTCTGGCCTCTGTTAGTGGCTCTCTCCAGGCCATCCGGCCCAGTGTCAGAGTGGCCTTGAATCCAGATCAGCTTCAGCTACAACTGTTTCTTTCTCTCTACTTTTCTTCCTTTGCTCATTCTTTTGAACATTCAGTAAAGCCTGTTTGATCCTTTATTTTATGCCTGTGTCAACTTTGTGAGTTCTGGTAGGTTTCTGTCCCAAAACAGGTAGGTTTCCACCCCTATTGTGGCCGAATCCTAACAAAATAATGTTTCATTGTTTTCATAATGGTTTGTCCCTTCAGTTGGAACTGTCATATAGGTTTATTTTACAGGTCTTTTGAAAAGATATTGAGTTAATACAAGCAACTTAACATAATTAATTGCTTAATCGATTAGTATATTTAATTTTAGTACTTTTATAAAAAATATTTTAAAAAATGTAATGACAGATATAGCAAATATGTACCAAATACCAAATGCCAACTAAACAACATAAAAGCTTATTATTTTTTCAAGGATAAGATTTTTACGCTTTATGTCCTAAGAATTCATATTTAAAGGTTCAGTGAACAGCTAGGGAACCATCTGGTCTTGTAAATTGACTTTATATCCTTTGGTCATTACACGGTAATGTTAATCAACCATCAAACTGGTTGACTACCAGAATAGTGGCTATTAACTTTGTGGGTTTCAACATTTAAAACACTTGCAATAACAAACAGATAAAAAGTTAGGATAAAGATTTGAAACAGATCTCAACAGGCATATAAAGTTTATTATAAATTATACAATTTCTACAAATGTCAGTGGTTTGGGTTATGGTCCAGTTTGACATCCTGCTGTGTGTGTGTTTCTGTCCGAAAATAAATTTCTGATAGAATGGTGTAATCGATCCTAAGTAATGATTTTTATATTTCCTTACATGCATTCATTTATTTGCTATATAACTCATTAATATTTCCCAAAAATGGCAATTGTTTTTGTTAAATATCACAATGACGTGTTTTTATATTTACACTTACTTTACATGCTAAATCTGGTAAAATTGTGGAATGCTTATCCTGCTTTTTTCTTTGCCAAAAATAAATTAATCACAGAGATCACACCTAACAGTTTAGGTTTCAGTTTAGCATTCTGATTTACTGAAGGGTACCTCATATAAATGATAATATTTATTTTTGAGGGAAATTTATGGATATTTTTTTCCAATGCTTCATCACTTGCTCATTCATTTCTGAATATAATTTTGATTAAATGATATTCACAAGCTGCACTTTCTTCTCGTTAGTTCACTGTAACACTTTTCTGTTTAGGTGTTCCATTTGAATTTCCTATAAGTAAATTTTGCAATTTCATTTAGCTGGTGTGTTACAGTTCCGTCACACTGACACATTGAACATTGACTCCTATTTCAGTTAGTTAGCGAGTTAGTAAGTTCATTTGTTTTGCTTTTCGTTGTGTCATTTACATGTTAAGACATATTGATGTTTCCCTTTTATAACATTTCAGTTTAATTCATACTTGCACTGAATCTTAGAGACAGAAACTGGGAAGACTGGGAACAACCAAACTTAATCCTTTAAATCATTTCAGTTGAGATCTTATTTGGCATTCAGGGCCAACAGCTCGCTAAGGTTTGTAAATTCCTGCTTTTAACTTCAATTCAATTCAATTCAATTTTATTTATGTAGCGCTTTTTACAATGTAGCATTGTATCGAAAAGGCCAATCCCAAGCTGAGCAAGCCCAGGGCGACAGTGGCAAGGAAAAACTCCCCAAAATGGTAGGACGAAACCTTGGGAGGAACCAAGACTCAACAGGGGACCCGTCCTCCATGGGCGGCCTAGATGTTAAATACTAAATGTATATTAAATTATAGGAAAATTAGCTTAAAATAAATAACAAATTATTAATAAAATTTAAATTGGTAGTAGAAAAAAACAAATAATAATAATTCAAATTATATAAATGCCATTTCCAGCTTGGTACAAATAAGCAACGGAAAGTCATACCCATAAACATGGATGACTTTCACACCTCAGCTGAGTTTGAACAGGCTCCATGCATAAATCAGGGTTGCCAGATTGCACAAGCAAACGACCAGATCTATAGAAACAATCCCAAAAAAGCGGCCAAAAAAAAGTGTCCTACACTACATGTTGTGTGACCATTGATCAGTTAATTAAAAAAATATTTATTTGTTTAATTTGAGGAAAAGAAAAACAATTCAGCAAGCACACTGTAGGATCAAACCTAACAACCCTGCAACTACCAGTGTTCGACTTTCAGAAAAAAATCAACCCCAAATCAACTCGGTATGAGCAGACGTGGCAACCGTGGAACAAACGATTACTTTCTGCTCATGAACTCATTGTGGATTTGCAAAGTGGATTGATTATAAAGGCCAGAGCGTCTGGAGTTAGAATACGGAGTTTTATTTTAATCTGTATATTTTTATTGTCAGTAGCTCTAGTTAAAGCGAAAGGATGTTGACCAGGTATTACCTTTCCCAATTTCTTCATTCCGAGTATTCCCAGTAACTTCAGTCTCTTTTGTCATATTAGTGTAGTTCAAGGTGCTGGGCTCCTGAAGATAGATTGACCTCATGGGAATGACCTGTTCAGTTAGCACCTGCCTGGCCCTAACATCACTCAAGTGTGAGTGTTTAGGTCAGAGAAGACAAGAAGCCAACCAAGAGGGATCAAGGTGGTGAGGTAGTGTGCATTCAGCGTGCTAAGTGGATTTGTTACACCTCACTTCCTCAGGACTGCCCAGGCTTACAAAGCAACACAGCACTGACTTGACACACAAAAGCAAGACCTTGACATTATTCTGTTAAACGGCACACTTCAGCATTGTTCACTCTCTCCACAGCATCTAAAGCCAATTATCACGTACAAGTATCTCACATTTTCATGCATCCATAATATACCGCTTACAAAAAATAGGAGATAGGTAATTAATTTTTGTGAGCACTATAGAACAGAGAACCTCTAATGACTTCAAAGGTCAATTGTTATTCCATCAAGCACTGCTGCCATAAAATGCAAACTCCCTCTTATGGGACCTCTGTGTGCCCACCAGAAGTAAATCCTCCTCAAACATCACACCCTCTCGTATGTAGACGCATCGTCAGCCATTTTTGTCACTCACTAGGCAGACCCATACCTTACTACTAAAATCAATTTCTCCTTTGTTTTCATGTTCGGAGGTCAATTCATGTCCACCATTAAGGTCCATCTGGTAACCATCTCTGCATGCTGCATTGGGTTGACCCGTGCTAGTGGTTCTAGATAGACCATTTCAAGTGGCAGGCCATGCTGGGACCAGTGGCTATGTTAGAGGGCCCAATTACTTCGTAACAAAATGTACATTACAAAAGTAGTGTTTGTAAAAGTAATGTACAGTGGAACCTCATCATTCAAACTTAATTGGTTCCAGAAGGTCATTCAAATGTCCCCATAACAATTAATCTGTTCCTGATGACCAAATTATTTTTTGTCTGTCTATATTCATGATTGAAAACACGAATAAAGCAAAGGAAAGTAATATAATAATCAATACATTAAATACTTAAAATATAAAGACATAGAGGTAAAAATGATATCTTTAGGCTGATTATAATACATTAAATGTACCGGGCCTACGATTGTGCCCTAGTTCTTCTTTTGGATATTGTGTATCCACCGACTGGGCTGGATTTACCGGAGTCATGCTTGGAAGATCACAACATTGAAGGTTTTAGGTATTGTCAGAACTGCCCCTTTATTAAATTAGGAGATTCTTCTAAATGAAATATCCAATCATTTTTATGAACAGTGTAGATATCTACATGAAGGTGACCCACAGGTTGTTGCTGGTGTCTGACTGAATTTACACTGGACATGTCTTAGTATTTCAAACACAAAATCCCAGGAGTCTTTCGAGGCCTCGGGGAATATTTATTTAAAGCTTTTAAGATGCCCATATCTTGGCAGATCTGTCTTGGATTTACAGCGGTGCTCGAACCCTCTGAATAATCTCTGAATTTTAGCATATGACCTACATCATAAAGTCCAAATTAAATGATTCCAAATTATTACACTTGGTCATTTATTTATTGTTTGTTTATTGAGCTTATTTAACGTCGCTTATCGGCATCAGTGGCCATCCAGCGACACACACAAGGTTATATCCATGCACAAGTTAATCTGAATACCAGTCATACATACACAAGTCAATGACAATTTAGAGACACCAATTCACCTAACATACATGCCTTTGGACTGTGGGAGGAAACAGGAGTACCTGGAGTAAACCCACGCAGACACGGGAAGGACATGCAAACTCCATACAGAAAGGACCCAGGTCGCTCCACCCTGGTGTCTTGGGGTTTTTGCGTAGTGCTTTTCTCTCCCTATTCGATTGGTTCTTCCTCTTGACTTGTTTTTTCTTACCTTTTGACTGCTTCTGTTGTCTCTTGAGAGTGGGGGCTGCTTCCAGGTCAAAGTCTTTGAATTCTCTGGTCTATCCGAGGAGGTTATCAAGGTCCAGAGATGGGTCTTCTTCTGGTGTCAATAAGATCAATGGTTGGGAACTCGTCTGGCTGTGTCCCTATTTGCTGAGCTGCTGGGGGTTTCTCGCTTCCTCCAACCCTGAGCTTTTTATAGCTCCTGTCCCGATTCTTCCCCTGTCTAGCTCTGATGCCTTATCGTCTGTCTTCTGACCTGGTGAATGATCCCTAGTATCAGGCATATCAGACCTCTCAACTTTGGGGCCAACGTCTTTTGCAGTTTTGTTAGGATGTTTTGTTGATTCTTCCTGTTTCTTCTTCTGTCTCTTGTCCTTCCTCTTCTGCCATGCTGTCTTTATGGCTTTCACTCACAGTTTATCTCCTTTAAAAAAATACCCCATCTGGGCTTGTTTCCCCTGACCAGTCTAGGTCTGTTGTTGTGGTTAGTCCTCTTGCTCTTTTTGATTGTTTTGGTGGGGGTTGTGGGGGCTGGTTGTTGCTTCTTCCTGGCCTCTTGCCATCTGGCTCACTTGGCTCAGGTGTTCTGGCTGGTTGATTTTCTTGTGGTGGTTGTTCTTCACTCTCTCATTCTTGTTGGTCTCTTGGTAGTGCTCTGGAGCAGTGATTCATATGATACCAGGTTAGGTATCCTTCCACTTGAACTGCTGCAGGGGTTACTGCTGTCACTTGATATATACCTTCTCTGCTTTCTTGGTCCCACTTTCTTCTGAAGCCCCTCAGGTTGATGGAGTCTCCTGGTTTTACCTTAAACTCCTGCTCCTTCTCTCTTTCCTTTTCCTGTTTAAAATAGCTTTGTGTATTTTTGTCAGTTCTCTCACATACTGTTGTTATGTGTACCTAGTTCCAGCCTGCCAGGCTTGGACCCTTGCAAAACATTGAGCAAAGCAGGGTAGTCATTGGTCGATCAGTAAGCATTTAATGCATTGTTAGTCGGGTGATGTGGTTAGCCATTAAGCCATTAATGCCAAAGGCAATGTCTGCACCCAATTCGGTTTTGTCGTTGCACAAATCTTTTGCAACTTTGCAAGCACACCATTTTTTTTCTCCACCATCCCTCGACTCTGAGGGTTGAACACACATCCCAGCCTTTGCCTCACCCCGTGTTTCTACCAAATCAGCTTTACCACCTTGTCTACAAAATCCTTTCCATTGTCAAAACTTGTTAGTACAGGGATTCCAAATCTTGAAATTACTTCTCTGTACATGAATTTTACCACAATATCTGCATTTTTGTGTTGGAAGCTGGAATTGCTTCCACCTGCTAAACTTGTCTTCAGTTATCTGCGGGAATCCTTTTTCTCTACTACTCTGATCATTTCAGTGTAGCCCATGATGATGCTCTTAAAGGGTCCCCCAGGAACAGGCATGCTCGCAGTTGGTGTTGTCATACCTTACCTAACATTGTTTGTGATGTAAGTTTCACATTACCCTAACATCGCGTCAATATATTGCTTCAGATTTGGAGCCCAAAATCCAATTTTTGCAATTTTCCTAAGAACTAGGTGCATCTAAGACTACAATTTGACATCCATTTGACTACCATTATTTTTGCCATTGCCCTTTACTGTCTTTCACTGTGTCTGGTCAGAGTATTTTGCATCATTTTTTGTAATTAAGCCATTATCTGTTGTGTGGGGTATAGCCCAAACCTTCTATTGCTTGTTCTATACCCTGCTCTACCTTAAGTTTTAGTGGGTACTGGGGTAAGCGACGGTTATGCCTGATTCGAATACCAACAGTTTGCGCGCTTTTTACCAAACCATCAGTGCCATGTTGCGACCAAAGTTGTTTTGGTTTTCTATTTTTATGTTTGCTTCCCCCTCCCTTTTGTATATGTAACTGGAGTGTGCAGAGTTTTGGAGTTGCTGGTTCCCTTGCTTCGTGGAGGTGGCTCCTGCTGAAGTTAATCCATGGTTGAACAGAGTTCTTGACTTCAAAGTTCAATTGTCCTAAACAATTAACCATCTTGTGCCATTGTCCTGAGGCGTTGCTCGTTATTATTTGTGACAATGGGTTCAGCTGGTTTGGCACTGTAATTGCTGCACCGTCTGGTGTGCACAGAATTTTTCGTCCAATTGACACAAGGCATCTCTTCCAAGCAGGTTTATAGGTGTATGGGCTGATACAAGGATAGCAAGTTTATTTGTTGTCGTCCAATTGATGTTAACAGGGTCTGTTAAGAGGATTACCTGCGTTTGTCCCGAGAATCCTATGGTCTTCACAAATCTTTTAGACCGAGCGAGATGAACGGCATCTTCTGGTTCTACGCAGGTGTGCACCATGCCAGTGTCCACCATAACCTCTTATCTCTTGATCTTAATTTACTGTTCACATGAACCTGCAGCATTGGTTCATCTTCGGATGCATGACTGATGACTCGCAGGTGCCCCTCCCCCTCAATTCTCTGCTTAACTTCAGTAACCTT
The DNA here is from genome assembly GCA_034779995.1 of Parotocinclus haroldoi. Lineage (NCBI taxonomy): Eukaryota > Metazoa > Chordata > Actinopteri > Siluriformes > Loricariidae > Parotocinclus > Parotocinclus haroldoi. The sequence continues at coordinate 10,167 of JAUZST010006908.1, forward strand.
AAGTCTTCCCTTGGCAGGGATTTATTGGCCCAGCCCTTCCCTGTTGGGTTGGTAGAGGCTTGGGGTTGTACACTCATTCTTCTCCTTCCTCCAAACATGGTAAATGGAGTTCATACCAGAAAGCTCAATTTTGGCCACATCTGACCACATGACCTTGTCCCATCCTTCTCTGGAGCATTCAGATGGTCATTGATGAATGGGCCTGGACATTTGCTGTGAGCGTATGGTGGAGAGGTTGGAGTGTGTGTACAGGTGTCTTTTATAAAGGTAATAAGCTAAAACTGGTGCAGTTAATATAGGTAATGAGTGCAGAATAGGAGGGTTTCTTGAAGACAAAACCAACAGGTCTGTTAGAGACAGAATTCTTGCTGCATGATGGGTGATCACAAACATCCATGCAATAAACTGCAAATAAATTATTTAAGTCATCCAATTTTATTTTCTGGATTTTATTTAGATTGTGTCTCTTACAGTTGAAGTGTACCTCTCCGTTCTTTGTAGGTGAGAAAATGTGCAAAATCGGCAGTCTATCAAATGCATATTTTTCTCACTGTGTATATGTGGGTTATTGATATGACAGGGCAATTTCGTTGTCTTATTTCGTTATATATTTAGACTGTTTTATTTTTTTTTTTTTACTTTTTGCTAAATGTTAAAATTGTCCTATGATGTGACTGTCCCAAACTTGGTTCTGTAAATATTTAACTTTTAGAAATAAATAAACAAAACTCTGCAATTTTTATAAACACCCCTGGCATTATTGTCTGGTTTAGTAAGTGGCAATTCTTTTTTCTATACATACATTTCTAAAAGTGTAGAAATTTATTAAACTTTGTCACTGAAAAAAAACTCGAAATAAAATGAGTTTATTCCATAGTTTTCTCCTGCTATGACTCTTAATTCTAGGAACTGAAAAAAGTCATGCACCTTGTGAACGAAGTAGACGAGCTGAGTTTGTAGGATTTTAAGAGTTCACTCAGATAATGTTGGGCCATGCCTTGTAGAGCTTTATATGTTACAAGAAGTATCTTGTAATCAATGTGGAATTTAACTAGTAATCAGTGTAGAAATTACAGAATGGGACTAATGTAATCAAATTGTTTGGCTCTAGTTAGCACTCATCCAGCCTCGGTTATAAATGCATGAACCAGTTTCTCCACATCTTGAAATAAAGGATATTTCATAGCTTCTTAGCTATATTATGTAACTGAAAGGAAGCAATTTGTGTGATGTTGCTAATGTGCATGTCAAGGGAGAGAAGTTAACCTGTCTATCGCAGTTTTGGGTCCAACTAATCAAACATCAGTTTTATCTAAGTTAAGTAAAATGAAATTAAATGGCATCCATTTTTTTTTTACTTCTGTTAGAAACTTTTCCGTTGAGGGCTTCCAATAGGCAGGAGTCAGGAGACTAGGGTCTTCATCAGATGGAGTGTTCTTTTATTAATGATTGTAAAACGGAAATCGTATGTGTAGCAGTGAAGGATATTCAATTAGAGAAGATAATCACGAGAATGCCCAGGAAAATCTAGCTTCACCTGGCATGGACCCACATGAAGTTTAGTAATGTCACATCAAGGTAGTCCAAATGCAGTGTGTTCCAGTCTTTGTGCACACTTTGTGCTGCCCAAGGTTTGTCCCTGTCACCCAATCTAACCCCTAAATAATATGCATGAAAATCTTTCGTACAGAGTCAGATATTTGTGCTTTGATTGAGTGTTGTAAAACAAATGCAAATCCACAAAATATTTAAGTGATGACATATTCAACAAAAACAGATTTAATTTTAACTAACACACTTCAATTTGCTGCAACTTCTAAGCCTCTTGAATGACTGTATGCTGCTGGTTTTCATTCTGCTCTTATAGCATTAAACATCAGCAGTTTTAAAAATATTCAAAAAGCAGTCTTCCTGTTAGTTAAACTGATTGCATTTATTTTTGCATATTCAGCTTGTCTTTCTGGTCATTTATTATGTTTTTTTCTGTGTTCAGAATACATCCGTTTTGAACTGTTTAATAAGCAGTCTTAATACAGAAAATATATATTAATATATATAAATTTAATTCAAATTAAACTGAAATTGAGCTCCAGAAGATGTTGAACAAATGATGGTCTTTCCTTCATACAGGTAATCATTGAGGTGACGGAGATGCTGCACAATGCCAGCCTCCTTATTGATGACATTGAAGACAGCTCCAAGCTGCGACGAGGTTTTCCTGTTGCACACAGCATCTATGGTGTGCCATCTGTAATCAACTCTGCCAACTACGTATACTTCTTGGGACTAGAGAAGGTTCTGACTCTTGACCATCCTGAGGCAGTGCAAGTGTTCACACGCCAGCTGCTGGAACTTCATCGTGGTCAGGGACTGGATATTCACTGGCGTGATACATACACATGCCCAAGTGAGGCTGACTACCGTGGCATGGTGCTGCGGAAGACAGGAGGCTTATTTGGTCTGGCAGTGGGCCTGATGCAGCTCTTCTCATCCTGGTGCCATGATCTCAAACCCTTACTTGACACACTTGGCCTCTTGTTCCAGATTCGTGATGATTATGCGAATCTGCGCTCACCTGAATATGGTGCAAACAAGAGCTTTTGCGAGGACTTGACTGAGGGCAAGTTCTCATTTCCCACCATCCATGCTATCCGTGCACAACCTCATAGCACTCAGGTGCAGAACATCCTGCGACAACGCACTGAGGATGAAGACATCAAGCGATACTGTGTCGATTATTTGGAAAAGGTTGGCTCATTTGCCTACACTAGGCAGACTCTGTGTAATCTGGAGAAAGAGGCCTACAGTTTAATTCAGGAATTAGGAGGGAATCCAGAGCTAGAGGGACTTATTGAACAACTTAGCCACATTTACAAGGAAGCAAAAGAAGGTCATTCTCTTATAGGTCAAAAGGAGTAGCAGCAGTCAATAAAGTCTTGCTAATCACAGTTTTTTATGTTTTACTCATATTTCTAATATGGGTAATTTTGCTGTTTCTGTAAGTTCACCATTCTAATGAAATTGACCAATTAACAACGTTCCCTTTTATTTACAGTTTTTTGTTTGTTTGTTTGTTTGTTTTTACATTTATCAAACACAACTTTTCCATTGCATACATTTGAATTTTCAGTGTGACATCCATGTTTTCAAAAACTGTAAATGTAAGCACTGAAAAGCATCCCTATTAAGCAGGTTTTTGTCTTTGATTCTTTATTTTGATCAGAACTACATTTACAGGTAGGTTTTCTACCTTGTTAAAACTACCTTTAGTGCAGACCAGGCTTTGGTCATACGTAGCTTTGGTTTTGGCTATATATTACACATGCTCATTTTTGCGACTGTTAGCTATATTTCACACATATGCTTTTTCATTGTTAGCTATAAACTAATAAAGGTGTTGTTTGTTTATTTGGCTTCTTTAACGTGGCTATCAGCATCAGTGGCCATCTTTACATCTTATAGAAACACACAAGGTTATATCCATACACAAGTCGTCTCAAGACTAGTCACACACACAAATACAGTGGATTTTGGTTAATTGGACCACCAGTTAATGGGACCAGCCGTTTATTCGGACCAAATCCTAAAGTACTGAAACAAATCCTATTGTATACGTGTAATGTTATTCGCTTATTAGGACCAAAATTGTGATTAAGAAATACGTAATATCCATGAAGAAACTCTTAGTCTCTGGCATAACTACCCGAAAACTCCCAAGTTTCTCCCCAGCCCTTTACTGCCACCTACAGGTTTTTGATTAACATTTCCATTTACTACAGAGAAGAAGCCACAAGTCGCCACTTAGCGACCCCAAAAGCGCGTCAGATCACACTGGACAAGTTCTTCAAACATTGACTAAAATTTAGTAAGGTTTTTTTTTTTTACACAGTACTATGCTTCGCATGCTGAGTATCTATACACTGTGTTGTAGATCGTTTCAAAAAGCTTGTTTAGAAGATGACCATGAGGGTGAGAATGCCCACGAAAGTCTGGCTTCACCTGGCAAGGAAGGCTAGCCTCAGTCTCGTGGAGAATCAAGATATTCCCGAATGTAGTGTCTTCTCCGGCCTCAGTCTAGTCTTTGTAGGGAAAAGTTTTTTTTTAAATGTTTTTTTTAATCTATTCTAGGGCTAAAGTAGGTGTCGACATGAAGGGGGTCTGAACAAAAGGTTTTGAGAGAAAAGAGCCACAGGAACGGGTAAGTGTTGAGACCGTAGGTTGTCAGTATATACATACAGGAACAAAGGTGTCTGGGTAGATAGGGGTGCTGATTAGACTAGTCTGTAAATTAAATCTCTCTCTCTCTCTCTCTCTCTCTCTCTCTCTCTCTCTCTCTCTCTCTCTCTATATATATATATATATATATATA
>JAUZST010006909.1:0-14534 GCA_034779995.1 Parotocinclus haroldoi
TTATATGATTAAATATAGAATTACATAATTTTTCCTGTGTACAAGTGACAAGTATACCATGAGCCCCCCTTACACTTGAGCAATGACAGCATCTGACAGCACCATCGGGATTCCAAGTGGACACTGCAGCAGTCAAAAGAAAAAAAGTAGCTTGAGCAGGAATAGTCTTTTCTGGAGGGGGAACAGGGTGAAAAGGAAAAGATATGCCAAGATAGGAATGAAGATCAAAAAGAAAGAAAGAAAGAGTATGGAGGGACGAATACAAATTAACATTTTTGGGTACAGCCATCAAAATGTTATGTATAGTAATTATACATTTACATGTTTTATATATAGTGTTATATTTATGTATGTTTTGCACTGTGAAGGAAGTGGCTTTTAATCTGATTGTACATGTGCATAGTGACAATAAAGGCATTCTATTGTATTGTATTTTATTCTATTCTATTATACCATTGCTAAAACAAGAAATCTAACAAAGGCTTAAGACTTTTGCACAGTACTTCATTTAACTTTATATCTCCCACTATCTGACATTTGGTATCTGTTTTTCAGTACATTTTTGCTAGAACCATGTGTTAATTTCTTGTACTAGAAGGTAGTATACTTGTTCCACAAGTTTACAGCTTTAAAGGTTATTAATTTAGGAAGTTTTACTTCCATATGTTAATATATATATATATATTTACATTGTTAGATTATTATATTATTAGAAATGTTTACCAGAAAAAAAAAACGTTTTGTAAACATCATTAAATATATTTTCTTGCTGATTTTAATGTCAAGTATTACAACTGAAAAAACAAGTACCTGGTGAGTATGAAAAATGTATAAAAAAAGTAAATGCCCCTGAATTTCATGCCATTGGGGATACCATATAAAACAGATCGTTTAAAATCGTCAAAGTTTAGAAGAGCTTGCATATTGTGTTTACTTATGTTTTAAAAATTCAGCTCAATATTCTTGTTGTTCTTATTCTTGTGAGGTCACGTGTTCACATGTTGTTGGTTTCAGTCATCTTAAGGGCCAAGGAAAATAATTTTGACCTGATTGAGTTATTATTTGACACGGTTGGTTAACATTTGTCTTGTTAATTAAGGGTTATTTGAGAGGCTGTGCAATTGATGTTGGATAAATGAAATTGAATCTAAGTTGTCATTGGTGTTATTGTTCCTGCTTAAAAAACCAATAACTTTATTATTTTAATGAGAACATAATAAACAAATTAATTATATCAAGGAGAAAATTCTTTAATTATTGTCATAATAGACTCTGACTCTCATTGGTGTCATTATCCCCATGCTGAGAGTGGCTTGCATTTGCTTGTTTTCTATAAATTAATTAAATCTATATAATAAATCAGGCACTAGTGGTCATGTAAGGTGTCTCCTCATATACATGCCCGTCTTGAGCCCATCACAGTTATGACTCAGTGATTAGGTTAGGGCTCAAATCCTGGTTCCATCGGGCTGCCGCTCTTAAGTGACGACCTTAGCCCTGAGCGCTCCAGCAGCTTTGACCCTGACTTGGTAATGCTAGGATATGCAAAGGAAAAGTTTCAGTGCTTCCTAAAAACATAACAGAAACAGCAAGAGCAGGTCTGACAATGACATGGTCTAACTAATTCAAACTACAAGATAACACACAATACAACACAACACAAAGTGCTAAGCTGACGCAACCAACAATTACACAAAGAACACACAAACTGTAAGAAGGACGGAAACAAAAGATACAACAAGGAGACACAAATGCTGAGCTACCAAAACAGACAGACTGTAAAGTCTGTCCGTAAGTGAATGTGCCTGTCCTATTGTAAATAATACCCGTTTATTTCTCCACCTCCCAACGCACCCCCAGTCAATCTAACTTACAACTATAAACTGGTTCACGTTCACTCACTGAGTCTGTTTCATCTTCTGTGTTGAATCCAGTCCCTTGCCCTAGACAGGGTCGTTACCGTACAATAGTGTATTTCCCTTAATTATTTGGAATGTCTGTAAATAAAAACAAAACGCATTGACATTAAAGATGCTGTATTTATTAATTGTTTACACAGCTTTGTTGCGAAAATACCCTTTATATTTTTATTACAGGAGCATGAAATGATTTTGCGACCATGGTAGTAGTGCAGAACTGGATACGGTATCTGATAATATCATTTTAAGGCCTAGAACTATTTAAGGTGCTTGGATTTTAGCACTGCTTGGCCACTGTTTTTTTTTTAGGGAAGTGGTTTTGAATTTGGCAATTTGGCAACCTTGTTCAAAGTTCTGAATATAAACCTTAATAAATCACTTTATACCATTTACATTGTTCAAACCATGAGCCTCACAACCAGAGCTCAATTACTAACTGGTTTTGAGTACACATGAGACCAGATGTGGTAAACAATGTTTAAGCAATAATTTTAGTTGCATTGCAGGTGCACACTAAAGGCTCATTACACAATGTGTCAGCAGCAGGATCCCCGATTATTTTCTAGCAATATCAGTGTGCTTGTATGGAGTATATCTTAAATACATATATACATACTGTAAATAAATGAGTAGTAGGATTTGTATTATTAATCTTTGAAAGTTGAATAAATATACAGTAGAAATGCATAATTGTACCCATGTCTGGCGTGGCTGTTAAATTGTCAATGAAATGTAATCAAATGGAGATGATTTGTGAAAATTGTCAGTTCCAAGTCTTTGAGATACGTTATCTTCACTTTCATATATGAATCCTGCTGTATAGGCAACAATAGGCATCGGTGCTGACCACTCCCTGTATACTGTAATGCAACCTGTGTGGTACGTCGAGCCGATATTAATTCACGTTTATAATCAGTTTTAGCAGCCAGGAATGTGACAACAACAAATGGTTTTCGGTGCATTTGACACGCAGTGTTTATTCATTGCTGAATCCTGCCAAATTCTTCCTGGAGAATCTGGTATTCCTGACGTTTGTTTAGATCCTGAAATATGAAAGTTTTCACGAACACACTACTGTCTCGCTGACAGCGCAGCAGGAGATGGGTTTGCATTTGGCATGTGGAACTTTTGTTTTTCTGTCATCGTCTTTTTATCCCTGAAAACAGAGAACAGAAGGTGTGTGCACGCTGGAGATACGATGATCACCCGAGTTTGTTCAGAGTGAGGCTCTGCGGGGAACTCAGCTGTTTGTGTTTATAATATAATGTTCAAAGAGTGATGGAAAGAGGGAAACAAGGACAACCAACATGTCTCTTGTCTTTTCTTTCCGGTCTTTATTGTACAGTTTAACACTAATATGCATGGCTTTTGTTGGAAAAAGATTGGCTGCTCACAGCTAGAAGTGCACCAATTGAGGTTTGCTTGGTCGGTTTGTCTCAATTCAGCTGATTCAGATTTTGACGAATTTTCATCCAAAGGATTATAAATTGCAGCAAATATGTTTCACTTTTGTTTTAATGGAAACGTTTCGTTGCTAAAGAAAGATTTGGCCCTATGCTCTCAGTATCTTTGCCATTAACCTCTTTGTTGTCCTGAATATGTTGTTGTTTTTGGGGTTGTGCCTCCATGACTTAATTTAGCCAAAGTTTTGCAAACGTCATGCTCAGTTGAGCTTCCACACTGAAGATATGACTGTGTCCTAAATCATTATTTACTCCCTGTTTAGTTCTCATTAGCAGTGTGCTACACAGAGCGGAAGACAGGGAGAGAGAGAGAGCGAGAGATCAGCTTACTCAGTAGCACTCAAAGCACAACTAAAATCTAATATTTCCTCGTCGTTAACATGCATCAGCAGTTGTCTCGTGAACAAACCAGTGGCTGAGCCATATTTAAAGATCTGTACACACATGAAGCGAGTTCTGAATTCCGAAAGTTTGTAAAAGCACTTTTGTGTGTGCTGTTTACGTGTGGCTGTGTTTGTGCCATCGCTGCACAACTAAACTAATTGTCGCCAGTCTGGTCCTAAGAGTAACCATTTAATAAACTAAGCTTTATCTCATGGTGAATTTGATTAGTCTGGGCAGGAGATCTATGGAAAACCCTAAGGTCGAGTTCATACTTTAAAAAAAATGAAGCAAGCTGAAAAATTGTGCATGACTTGTCTTTTAGCTAGAAACATTTATCACATGAACTGTAATGACAAAAAGAAAATGTGACACCTATCATGCCATATTTACAATATGAAAATGCCAGGTTTATGCAAAAATGTGGATTTTTCAAATTATGTTTTGTTGATATTTCCGATTGTGCTCCATTTTGTGTCAGCTGCACACCTGGCTAATGTTCAGCAGTGGGTCTATTGGTGGTACTATTAGGTCAAAATTTCCATCAGCGATGTAGCCTGTGGTCAAACAGTTGGCCACAGAACATGGAAATGCAAGTAATTTGTATGTCATCATAGATTATTATTTCAGGACGTGATGCTTCTATGTATGAATGGTCCATGACCTTTACTCTGTTCTCTGATGGTCAGGACTCACACAGGACCAACACAGATCAGGTACTTTTTGGGCGGTGAATAGATCACAGCAGTGATGCTGGAATTTTAAAACACTCTGATCACTCACTGCACCTATCTGTTGTTGCACAGTTTGTGTTAGTCATCCTATAATCCTTTATCAGTGCTCACAGGATGTTGCCTACAGGATGCTGGTGACATGATTTTTTTTTATTTTATCACTGTCCAGAGGTGATACTGGGGTGTTTAAAAGCTCCAACAGAATTGCTGTGTCTGATCCACTCATACCACTACAACACACTAATACACCACAACGATTTGTGCTGGTCCTTTGTGGCTACATCTGTAGTTGTGGAACTATAAGGTGCTTCTATATGGTAAGTGAAACTGATAACATTTACAATGAGTTAACTGATAATTTGTTTGGCTCAGACTGTGGTAGCCTAGCGGTTTAGGTACTGGTAGTCCAGGGTTCAAATCCCACCACTGGCAAGCTGCCACTGTTGGGTCCTTAAGGCCCTGAACCCACCACTGCTTGAATTGTAAGACTGCATTAGTTGAAAGTAGCTCTGAATTCATGTAAATAAACAGCACACAACATTTGCTTTGTAAATGACTAATTATGTACATATACACAAACACCGTATTCCACCAGTCATACCTGTGAAACACCGAAACCCTTCACTTTTAAAGGCTCCACCTTAACAAAACTTTCCCTCAGTTTTCTCACTTAAATTGAACTCCGCGAAATTACAGCATTTCGGGTTCTCTCATTCGCTCTGCCTCACACTCTCATTTCCAGGCATCATCTCAACGTTTTGTGATTTTCTCCATTCCTGAGTCATTGTGGATGTGGATATTTTGTGGAATAGCTGGTGCAGGTGCAGTGATGGAGGGATTAGAGAATAGAACAGGGATGAAAGGAAGCTTTTTTTTTTCTCTCCATAACTGAAAAAGCAAGGTTGAAGAGACTTGGAGCTTACAGCTCCATTAGCCACCTGTGAGCGAGCCTCCAGATTGAACTTTATACGAATTTGAACGTATTATTACTTCCTTCTTACTGTCAGCGTGTCAGTTTTGCAACAATAATGACGTCACTCAGTTGCAAACGCGGGCCTTACGATATCTGAAGGTTGTTCAGGACCACATACATCAGCAGTAATCAATTAAGGCTACTATTATGAAGCATTGGTGATTTGAATAAGTTGCGAATGACCAAACAATGAAGACTTTTTTTTTTTTTTTAGCCTGGCACCTAATTTACTCACAGTATGGCTACATCTTGACTTATCTGCATGTGGTGACATTTTGAAATGCAAGTTATTACAATACAATCAAACGTTAATTCCAAATGGCCCTCTTTGTTCAGCCTGTGTTCTCTAGTTTGTAACATGGAGTAGTAATTGGCATATATTCCGAAAGTTTTCATGCTTAGCCTGACAAGAGTGTTTGAGTTGTGCAGCACTCTAACGAGCTAGCTCCCTATTGCAAGTTTGAGTCCCAGTGGGGCCATCTGTCAGAGATGAGTGTTACACACTGACAAGTTGAGAGAGAGAAACTGCCCACCACAATGACTCCTATGCACCTACACAGGTACTCCCTGTTTTACGATGGCCCGGCAGTATTTCGACTTTATGATGGGAATCTGGGCAGCACGGTGGCTCGGTGTGTATCAGCACTGCCTCACAGCAAGAAGGTCCCAGGTTCAATCCCAGGGCGGAGCTGCCTGGGTCTGTGTGGAGTCTGCATGTCATTCCCGTGTCTGAGTTGGTTTACTCCAGGTACTCCATTTTCCTCCCACAGTCCAAAGACATTCATGTTAGGTTAATTGATTACTCTGATTTGGCATTGACTTGTATCTGTATATATATGACCAGTCTTGAGATGAACTTGTGTATGGAAATAACCTTGTGTGTGTGTCGCCGAAATGGCCACTGAAGCCGACAGCGACGTTAAAAAAGCCAAATGAACAAACACACAAACGATGGGAATCTGATATCTAAGATAAATACAGATTCAACAGAAACTGATGAAGTTTGTGCATAGTACGCATAGCATATACAGAATAGGCATGTATGCTTGGGAAACGTAGTGAAGAAAAGCCGTTGCTTGTTCTTTTTCACTTTTGATACATTATTCTATAAATGTTACTCTTTTTTATACTTTTTATACTGTAGAATGAGCTTTGTGTTGTAGTTAATACGGCACCATGTGGCTTATAGAGTGATGTTGTGGGAGTAATGAGCACTGGGAAATGTAGTGAAGAAAAGCCACGGTCGTGTTTAATATAGGCTGTGCTACATATACAGTATGTATTAAATTCATTTAAAATTCATCTTCCAATAGATTTGTCAGGGCATCTGTACTGGCCTTTCATTCTATTCAGTGTCACACCTTACCCTGAGCAGAAAAAAACAGGTTTCAACTGTGGTCAATTAATTAATATTCTCATGGTTTTTAATACGTCACTATCCCAAGATGGAAATGTGCATGATGGATTTTTAAATTGTTTTGTGCTTTGCTATAGACAATTACATTTATTTGAAAAGCTAATAAATAGAACATACTTAAAAACTGACATAATATGTCAAACCACGGTGACTTTATTTGCTATATTTAATTAAAGTACTGCATTGCCAAAAAAATATGTCTTTGGCGGTACATCCATTTTATACATTCTATACATTTTCAATAAGCAGTTTTCTTCCAACAAGAGAACTCCCAACTGCCTCAACTAGATTTCATGTTTTAATCACCCTATAATCAACTAAGCTGCAAATGTTCATGCTTTTGGTAAATATGAGAACAACGTTTTCTGTGATGAGCTCAGTTTTTTTTCACTGTACTGTACGCCCTGTTTATGTTCATGCTCAAGTTTTATCCTTCTCTCTGATCTTAACACCTCTGGGTCAGATATGCAATCCTCCCAAATATTGACTGGATTTACCTCTGAAAGCAAACTTATTCATTCATTTGTTACTTTAAGGAATGAATAGTGGAAATGTCTTGATCTACTTAAATTCACACAGCGTCACTTGAATATCAGTAACAGACCCTGGAGGGAACGCACTAGGTTGACTGCAGTAGATGTTAATCGTTAGATCATTGGGCGGTCATTAGTCTCACGCTGTGGCTTGTTTACCAATTAAACCTCGGGCTGAAAGGTAACAGTGATTTCCTGTGTAGCAGCTTAATCATGGCTGTGAGGAGCCTTTTCTAGGTACGGCGTCCTTTAAAATCTTTATTTCCTTGCAGATTAATTGTACAACGGCTACATCTGCTTTACACGTTCACAATTGACCATGGTTTCAGGTACCTGTACTGTATAGATGACTTTGTAGCTTCACAATTGTGGACAATCGTAGCCCTTGTATTTATACGCATAATAACAACCGAACCCTGGCTGGTCTACGATGAAAAAGAGCAGAACAGTTTTGATCTATGCATGTTAGCTTCTGTACAGCTGTCAATTAAACCTGTTTTATTGTCTTATTTCCATGCTCATCCATTTCCTTAGATCTCAGTCTTCAGTCAGCACATCTAAGGAATCAAATCTGAGGATTAATTCTAAAGCTGTCCAGAGCTCGAGATGCCGAGTGTGGATCCATTGGATCTTTGTAGTAGGGGTGGGCGATATGGCCCTAAAATAATATCACGATATTTTAGGGTACTTCTGTGATAACGATATATTTGGCGATATATTTCAACAGCAAAAAATTGCAACAAAATATATTTTATACTTAAAAATGCCTCACCTTTTCTCAATCTCCACCTCTACATAACCCACTTTCTGCCATATCTGTTGCTCTGCCTGTGAGTTACATAATGGAAGTACTCCATACTCTGTGTAAATCCATTACGTCATTAAGTCAAGACGTCGGAATATCATGATATGGATGTTTCATATTGTTTAAAAAATGATACCGGTATTAGGGCGAACGATACGATATGGCACAGCCCTGCCATGTAGCCTTTGTATTGATTGACATTTTAAGGCATTGTTTGGCATTCTATAAAAGGGAATATACCAAATTGCAGTGTTGACAGTAAGCACAGAATTATGCATGTGTAAGTTGGGTACAGTTCATAAATTGATGGAGCATTTTAAGAATACCCTAAATCGTAAAGACCCTTTAGGAATGACCTAAATCTTAAGCATTTCCCCATGAACACCTGCCATTGTTTGTTCTGTCTGTATCACTTTGCCTGTAGTAGCAATCAAGGAACAGAGAATTCCACATGTAAAAGCTGTCATTACGATAATAAGACATGGCACACTCTCAGATATACTTTTTTTTTTAAATTCATTTCTGTGTGTCTGTACCAACTAGATAGCTAAAGAAACTTCAGAATGAAGAAAGTTAGGGTAAATGTAGATCCTTGGAGCTATTCAAAGTATTGTGTTCTGTCATCTACCAGCTTTTGAATCATTACAAGCATTGTGTAGCGAGTATGGAACTGTCTAAACTGTCAAGACTAAAACGTGGCCATTTTGTTGCTCTGTCTTACAGTTGCGGATGATCGTCGAGCTAATATGGCCTTTATTTCTGTTTTTCATCCTGGTGTGGGTGAGATCCACCAATCATCCTGCCTACAAAGGACAGTGTAAGTGTTGCATAAGCTTGATTAACCAGCATAAGAGCAGGGTAAATGTCTACTTTTGCCTCGTATTTTGCTGTAAGACCTGCATTTGTTTGACCAGCTGTGTTTGAATGATTATGCTCTTATTGTTCTTTGTTTGAGATGCTGGCCAATCAGCTACATGAAATGAAGTCTACTAGCTGCGTTGCTCAGATGATGCCAGTGTTGACCACTATGACCAACTTTATAAAAAAAAAAACACAAAAAATGAAAGATGCCTGACAGAATGGGAAGTAGCATTAATAATAAATATAATATTAATAATAATAATGACAATAATAATATAATAATAATAATAATAATAATAATATTTTCTTTAAGATGCGCCTTTCAAGACACCCAAGGACACTGTACAATTAGAAATAAAGTTACAGCAAATAAAAACTGCCAATTTTAATGACAAGTGGCTTAACTTATTAACTTAACTTATTATGTCTGAGAAAAATCAGCTGCCTATAGTGGTCGATGTTGGCATAAAATGTTTTTTTCTGCACTGTTGTATTTTTTCATAAATTGAAAACTGAAAAAGGCAAATCTATCAAATCAAATATATTACAGATTCCATCACTACGCTACATACATTTTATGAGGAGTATATTAAGAATGATTTACACACTCCCAATAAATATATATTTTTGTGTATTCATTTTTCACCAAAATGTATCTCGTGTTTATAAAGCCATCTCCCCTAATTTCGAGATGACGGGTAAGACACCCTTTGCTAATAGCTGATGTCCATCTCTTAATTCAGGCCATTACCCCAACAAGGCCATGCCCTCGGCTGGCGTGTTGCCATGGTTACAGGGCATGGTGTGCAACATACAGAATCCATGTAAAAACGAACCAACCCCTGGAGAAGCACCTGGCCAGGTCAATAACTTCAACGACTCAATGTAAGTAAGAGTTCACTGAGTTCTGCTGTCTGACTCATTTATGAAATATTTTACAGCAGTAAATTAGGGTGAATGAACTTTGATGGTTTGACCTTGATTGTTTAATTTAGTCATAAAATTTTGTTAGAACATCTTTGTACCAGTGCGGTGAAATGTCAGGATTACAACACCTTTAACGAGTTTATACATCTTCATTCCATAGAAAGGAACGTTCTACTTTTGCAGTTATATATCTCTCCTGTATAAATAGACACAATCAGAAACAAAACAGAAATATATAAGCCTACATATTATCATTATTACTGCACCACCAACAAGGTTTTCCAGCAATCTAGCACTATTGGATAATCTGAAAGTTGCCTAACCTTTCACATACAAGGAAGTGGTTGATATGTGATTCAGGGCTCTGGGTTAAGGCTCAAGTTCAGGCTCAAACAAGCTGCCTCAGTTGGGCTCTTAGGAAAGGTCTTTTGCCCTCCTGCTCCTGAGGTGTTGTATTGTGTGGGTGATCCTACAATGTGACCCCTAACTTGGTATCAAGCCAATGTGGAACGAAGCATTACATTGTGCTATACAGTACAAGGTGATATATACATGACCGTAAAGGCATACATTTTATTTTAACATAGAAATTTGAACTTTTCAGCTACTTATGAAAGGGTGTACAAATCTAAATCTGCAAGCTATTTAACATTCGCTTTAAAAACCAAGAAATGGGTTGAAAAAAAAATGACTTGCATGGACTGTTTTGTGGCTCCCTTGTTTCTTTACAAAAGTGACAAAAATTCTCAAATTTTATTTGAAAAAACAAAAAAAAAAACAACAACAAAAAAGGTCACTTTTAGGTCACTATAGGTGTTTAAGTCATCATAATGTTGTGAGAAATTTCTCGCAAGCATGGCGAGACTAATTTTTCCATGTGTGTGTTTTTCAACTTTTTAAAAATGTGTTTACAGTGAATCACAGGTAGTGTATGTGCAGGGTATGCTAATCAAACAGGGGGTGACACTGTCTTCCCCAGTCATTGCTACACCACCCCACACACTCCGTATATAGGCCATATAGGCACAACCTTTTGTTGCCATTGTATTCATTTGTACTCAAACACGTTTATTAACAAAAGGTCCTAAATATAAAGGTGACATTTGGAAGCCAAATCATCACTCCTGTAGACTGACAACCTTAATCTTACCAATTATTACCCATAATTCCCCCCAGAAAAAAACTGGTCATGTCTCTGAAAGTATACTTTTCCATGTTCCGCATCTTTTGTCCCTCATAATGATCCCTCTATCAGAAAGATGAGGATCAGGCTTGGTTTCTTTATCCTAGCTCTGATTCAAGCTTCTGCTGGAAATTTCCCAGACCATAACAAGCCAACAGGAAGATCCCAGCATTTTTGCCAGTTCAGGGTCAGCCCTGTGCTTTCCTCCTCAAGCCATGTGCCAGACGCAGATACAGTGGGAACTGACCAGGAACCATCCCAAAGAGGTGTCTGAATCAAATGGCTCATCAGTTTGAAAAGCATCGAATCTTGTTTGGGGCTTACCTGGACCCCTGATGTCGTTGTCATATAATAAAGTATTTGAGGATGCAGACTGACTTGCAGATAGGGTTGCTTCTACAAATAAAAGCATTTTACAGCCTTGTTCATGAACTTAAACTTCTTGTTTCACTTTTTACCTTAAGGAATCATACTGTGGTCTTAGACTTAGGTCTTAGGTTCACATGGCCCACCCTTGGAGACAGGTCTGGGGGTGATGTTGTTATACCATGTCTGACTGGGAGATTTACACAACCTGCTCAAAGTGGCCACAAGAGGTCATAGTGTGGCCCAAATCTTTCAAGTTAAAGTTTTGGGCTTGGCAAAAACCTGGAGTATTCCTTTAAATTCCAAGGTCAAAACTGTAAAGCTTAGAAAACAAATGAGGTGTAGATTAATAATGTTTATTTCCAATAAATAGTCTTCTTTTGTACTTGTGCTTCATTTTTAGTATGTACCAAGTTGATTTACTGTGCTGAACATAATGAATGTGTCCTTTATTTCCAGCATTGCAAAGGCTTTAATAGAGCTCCAGTCTCTAGTAAGTGACTCTTCGCTGATGCCCAAAGTCAAACTGCTCTCTACTGATCTCAATAAATGGGCTTTTATGCTTCAGAACTCAAACTCCGCCGCAGGTAAGAATCAGAAAAAGCAGCTATTTTGAATGAAAGAATTCCAACCACAAAGGCTTTCTCTTGACAAATTCACTATCAAAGGTGTACATTTTATGGCTTTTCCCTAGTATAAAGATGAAAGGTGAAACATTTTGCATGAAGGCTTTCGTCGCTGCTGGACCAAAGCCTTTATTATAATATATTTTGTTCTGCTCTGGAGAGTGTGACTTATTAGTCTAGACAATGACCAAGCGCTGACATCAAACAGTATGGTTGTGGGAGTGATTTAACAGCAGTTAACATAAATGTCATTGTTAAAGTATTCTCATTATGGCCTAAAATGCTCAAGATTATACACATTTTCTATGTTGCCATCGGAAGCATCAGACAAAACCCCACATCTCATAATAAATAGCATAATAAAGTACTGTGGTAGCCTAGTGGTTAAGGAACTGGACCAGAAGGTCCAGGTTTCAAATCCCACCTCTGCCAGGCCATCACTGTTGTCTCATTGAGCAAGACTCACGGTTATGGATTGTAATATTGTATCAATTGCAAGTTGCTCTGAGGGCGTCTGTTAAATGTAAATAAATATAATGCTTATAAGCCGTGGTGTATACATCTGTTCCATATTTAGCCTGCTACGATTTTGTTTCTGAGTTTGAATTTGAGTAGCCTAGTTATATTAAAACTCACCTCGGATTCAACACACATATATGGACATTAACCATCAGGAAAGTACAACCGTAACAAAATGAATGTAATATGCGTTAAATAATAAAACTGTTCCGTGTAGAATGCTTCATCCTCAATTTTAGTTTGAGTTAATCACAAAGCAGAATTTATCCTACTAGGAAAACTATCGTCAGTTCTGCCTATTTCATCCTGCTCATGTTAACCTTGTGTTCACAGTTTCAAGGAAATTCATTAAAGACGATCATTTGTAATGGTGACTCATGGTAGTCCATTATAATAAGAGCGTACGTCCTTGTCTGTTTTCAGAAATGCATGTATGGTCATTTGAAATGAATGTCTGCTGACAAGCTTTCACTGAACATTGTCTGAGTGCAAAAGAGATTTCTCGTTGGCTTTAGAAATCATGATCTTTTGAGAGACACTGCGTTTGTTTTTCTTAATTGGATTGAGATGAACTGTTTAAAGAAATTCAGTACGATGCATATGATCTACTGTATATAATAATGCATATAATCTATTGTATATAATACCTTATTTAATTTTGAATGCTGTTAATGAACATTTAAGTGATGAGCCAATGGCTACAGCTAAAAAGCTTTGTCTAAAGATCAAAATGTACTGACTAAACAAGTGAAATCAGGCGTAGCTAATAATAAGAAGTTCAGGTTATATAGCGCATTTCACAAACCCAAGGTCACATTACAGCAATAATCAAAATAAAGTACACAACACTGTAATAACAAAAACTCAAAGTAGGCGGTAAAGAAGAGGAAAAATAGAGCAGAAACGGATGAGTTTTCAATGCAGATTTAAAGTCAGAAAGAGAAGAAACAGTGCAAATAGAGAGGATATAAATTCCAGATTTGGGAGGCAGCAACACTAAAGGAGCGACAGTAGTGGATAAGAAAATCAAAGAGTTGGGTCGAAAATTGGTTTGAAGTTGTTAAGAATGGAATCCAGTCCCAGTTTTTTAATCACCATAGTTACAGCAGCAGTTTTTTTCAAAGCAACAGGAATGCAACTAGAGAGCAGTAATAGGTTGACAATGTGACAAATTGGCTCCAATAAGACAGAAACGCAACGTTGAATGAGATGAGTAGGCATGGGGTCAAGATGTGAGGATGATGAATTGGACTTGTCATTTGTTCAGAGTCTTTCAGAGTAAATGCTGAAAAAAACAGCAGATTATGTCTGCATAAATGATATAAAAGTTTGGACACATTTAATAGACGTCTAAAGATCAAAATGCACTGACTAATCAAGTGGATTCAGGTGTGGCTCCTGCTTGGTTGGAATGAAAACCTGCAACCACCGTGGCTTAGAGTGAAGACCCTTATAGGGTCAAGTACAATAACCAGAGGACTAAATCTCTACATAACATTATCCTGTAAATGTTATTACAAACCAACCAGTGTCAACATTTGGAGGAAGCTGGAGATGAACAGAAGCTGGCTTTGAACTGTTGTCATCATCTGCATTAGTTTTCCTCTTTAAGTCCTTTATGGGCTGAATTGCTGTAATAGTTTGCTTTAGCTTTTCATATTTACAGCTTAGCAGACACTCTTATCCACAACTTAGAACTGATAGTCTTATAACATAATACTAGCTTGGTGGAAGTTTATGAGTAAACTTAATTTGGCATGTCAGAAAGTTCTAATGATTGCTGTCTAGGTCGTTGTTAGGCAGTTGCTATGTATGTATGTATATATA
>JAUZST010006910.1:0-14532 GCA_034779995.1 Parotocinclus haroldoi
TGTGTGTGTGTGTGTGTGTGTGTGTGTGTGTGTGTGTGTGTGTGTGTGTCTGTGTCTGTGTCTGTGTGTGTGTGTGTATGTGTATAAATGTGGGCAAGTGGCTAGATTTATATGATGCATCTCTTGATGAAGACTTGATTATGTAGCATGTAAAGATAAAAATAAAAATGCAGCTTTTGTTTGAAACAAAGAAAAAGAGAGACAGAAACCAGTTTATTTGATTAACTGTGTTGATTGTGCTTTTGTTGATACACCAGGGTGTGACTCCATCTTTGGATCACATGTAGAAGGGACTAACATGCTACTTATATGCCACAAGCACAACTAAAAAGCACTACATGTAAAATAGATGGGAAATTGAGACAACGTAACAAACGTAAGCTGAGATTTTTTTAATTGATCTCCCAGAACGCAACATAAATTTATTGAGCAAAAATGCTATTTTCACTTGTAAACTGCTCATATTTCTTTTCATTTACTCCATGTTTCTGTCAAGTCAGATGTGAATTTCTTACTTCTGCTTTTTTGCTTGTAACGTATTTCTTATCCATCATTTAATAATTTCTTCCATCATTTCTGTTCTCCTTCAGCATTTGCTTTGTTCTTTGTATTCTTTCTTTTTATTTTCATTGTCTTCTTCAACACTTTGATCATTTGACTATTCTTCCTAACAAAACATGTGTTGGCTTTTGGCACACTTAAATAGCCTGTAGTGCAGCTGCACCTCATTCGTGGTGATTTAGTTCCCATGGTTAGGCATGTCAGCTGCAGTTGAGCACCTCTGGTAAACAGAATGATGCAGGTGACACAGGTCAACATGTGAGTAACTTGCGAAGCTACAGTTCGAAATTGCATCATTAACGACGCGTTCATGCTACAAAGTGAGCTTGTTTGTTTTGCACTGTCCGAGCACTAAAAGCCTACAAACGGATTTCCAATTCATGTTTCCCTTTTAAAGCTGTTTAGCCTTAAAAATGTTTTTAAAATAGAAAAATTGCACTTTATTGTTGACTGTGATCAGTGTGTTGACATAACATCATGTTATGAACCACTTTGAGTAGACTGACCCTTTCTAAGTAGGAATTCCCTGAGGGGGCATTTTCTGTTATGTGACTTATTAAGGTAAGGCTTAACATTTAAAAAGGTCCATGGAGCATGTTGTTAAGGACTGCATTTTTAGTAACTCATTGCATGAGGGTTTAAAACCCACTTACTATAAATGTATTTTTTTTTTCAAAATGTAAAATCAACGAATTAATTATTGTTAGATTTGTTCTGCAATGGCCCACTCAGACACACACATACTGGAAATTATTTAAAACATCGTAATTTATACAAAACTGGACCTTCATATTTAAAACAAACAGAGTTACCAACCACCTTTACACCAGCTTTATTACAAGTGACACTAAGTATGAATCTTAAGCATACCTCATACCTTCTGCCTGTAATAGCGGCGTGCCAAACCTAGGGGGCACAACCCCGCTTTCAGAACCACTGAAACAGTAATGAGGCAATAGCAAAGTTAGACAGGCAATGTTGCTTATACTTTACAAAAACATTTACCTAATTACAATTTATCAAACAAGTGAGAGAGAACCAAAGAACCAAATGCCAGATGAGGTTTAGCTGCAGTATTTAGCTAGGTAATTAACTCATGGACTGATTAAATCATTACAATAGCTTGTGATTAAAAGCGTTTTTATAGAAGGGATAAAAGAAGATACACATGCTGTTTAAAAAGAAGCTGGGATTCCTTTGTGATTGACTTACTTATCCATGATATTTTTCTGATATTTAAATTATATTAGTGTTATCTTTTTTTACGGTATTCTATAGTGCTTTATTTACACTGCCCATTCAAATCAAACTGTCTTCTTCTCTGAAGGGATTAGGGACTGACTCTCACTTTTCGTATGAACTCATTTTGAATCAAATAAACAGATTAGACATGTGCAACATATGCACATTAATTAAAAATATCCTATCGTAGGTTTAGAGAAAGAATTTAATTAGTGTAGTTTTATTTCAACCTGCTTTCACTTCTAGACTCAATTTCTCATTCACATTTTATTTCACCCACCTCCTGATCACCCGCTCCAGTGTTCACATCACTTGCAAAAACCCCCTTAAATGTCGATGCCACTCAGCAGGCCATGATTTTTCTAAAGCTGCCTCAATGGGCCCTGATTCTCCTGATGCCGCCCCCAGTGGTCCCTGACCTGTTTGCCACACCTGAGGTCTCTATGGCAGCCTTTGATGCTCCTGGTATTGCCACGACAGCACCTGACTCTTCACCGGCGTCAGCCATTGCCAGCAACATAGGTTTCTCACTTCCAGAAACCTACTTCAGGCCAATGTTGCTCCCCGGGGTCCTGGACACACCTCAATGCTGCACTCTTGGCTCTTGCTCAGCTTGTCACTGCTCCAGCAGCCCCTGATCCACCCAACGCTGCTCCAGTGGTATCCTTTCCCCTCGACATTGTTTTTCATTGCAAGAGATAATGTTTTTAATTTTCACTTTTTCTTTAGGGTTGTCACAATATCAATTTCATGCTCAAATAGGCTTATCCTGGGTGTGCCATATTTAGCTTGTGGGGACATTTGGTTTGTACCCACAATAAAAACTTCATTTAGCAAAACTGCAAGCCAAAAGAGCAAAAAAGTGAGATACGGAAATACGGATGTTAAGGTTGCGGTAAATGCTGGAGTAATACAGTAATATATGACAGAACGACATACGCGTGTGTGTGTGTGTGTGCGTGCGTGCGTGCGCGCGCGCGCGTGTGTGTGCGCGCGTGTGTGTGTGTGTGTCTGTCTCGCGGCCCCGCCTTGTTGTTCTCTCCTATATAAAGGTAGAAGGAGGCTGATCAGCTCCAGACGGCCTGCGCTTGTGTGGATGGAACTGCAGAGCAGAATGGCAGCTGAATAGCACTTACCTTTTCGTGTCGCTGAACCTAGACCAAAGCAGAGTGTTTGCGCTTTTCTTTTTTGAACCACTGTTCGAGGTGAAAGAGAAGATAAGATGAAGGCTACCAGTCCGACCCGGTCCCGGAAGGACCCGTGCGTCTGTGGGGAAGTGTCGGCCGAGCCGGATATGTGCTGCCTACAGCTCGACATGAACGACTGTTACAGCCGTCTGAGGCGCCTGGTTCCCACGATCCCACAAAACCGGCGCGTGAGCCGCGTGGAGATCCTGCAGCATGTCATCGACTATATCCTGGACCTGCAACTGGCACTAGAGCGCACCGAGCAGAGCGAGACCTGGCCCCGGACCCGAACGCCTCTGTCCGTCCTCAACACCGAACAGGTGAGCATCCAGCAGCAGGCGCGCGTCCCCCGGCGCGCTCGGGCTTTTGTTCTTCAGCTTCTTGTCTCATCACTACACCACGCCATGATCATCGGAGCCCCACATCGCTTCATCCTTGCTGTGCCTGGTTTCTTTCTCTCCCCCTATTTTTCTGCATGCACCATGTCCATTGTTCATCTTCTCCATGGAATACACCGCTGTGTGTGTAGCCTATGTGAGAGCGCAGTGACAGCGCACCTGTTTACCGCTTCTACTGTTTACCTGTTTGCAGAGGACGCCGGTTATCAATAAGCAAGAGGACTCGATTCTATGCCGCTGAAATGCAGCCCATCGCAGTGGTGAGTATGTTTACTGACGCAGAACATTTTTAATGATGACTTTTAACACATATTTCAGCATAATCCTTTATCAACGCGTCTGTTCTTGTTTACATCGCCCGTTACGGAAAAATATTTCTTAGATCTTTTTAGAATTAAAAATGGTATTCATCAAGACCCTTTCCTTAGTTTTCTTTAGTATTAGTTTTACTATAAAATGCTTTTGTCAGTCCCAAAGAAAAGGGCCATCAGCTGTCGTAAAAAACGTTCGCCTTATGATCGCTCGGTTAAGTTATTTCTGTAACCACAAATTATTTCTACAACCTTGCACTATTTTATTAGGATTATTTCATTTTCCTTGCTCTCTAAATGTTGTATTCCTTGCACACCGCATTAGCTGATAACAATTTTGTTATGGCCAGTTTATCATAGTGAAATGCTGAAAAATCGATTTAAACAATTAAACATACATTAACGTGGCGTTTTAGGGAAACCATTTTCCTACAGTATTCCCCTATAATATACTGCTCACAAAAATTCATCAAAATGAATGAAGTATCCCCTAATTTTTGTGAGCAGTGTACATGGTATAGGGCCTTGACACTAAATAGGACGGCATTTCTTATGACTAGTACATTTTAAATGGCGTCTTTAAAGCATTTTACGCTTTGAGAGTTAAGCATTCTGTCAGACACTGATGAGAAATACATCCTGCTTAATAATGCACGTCCTGCTAAGGCCCAGGATTAACTTAACCAGTCAAACCTGTGGGTACAGCCTTCAATGTCATAAACTGTGCAGTAAAAGCAATTGGTAAAAGCAATTTACAAAAAACAGTAAAAGCACACTCTTCATTTGCTCTTTGGGAAAGGGTCGAAGAGCTGAGTATAGCAGAATGACAGTGCAGGAAAGTGTTAGGGTAATAAATGCAGAGCTGCACTGATAGCTGTGATAATTGATCGTGTTTATGATTAGCTTGAATGTGTAGCAGTATTTTTTGTGTGTGTACGTGCTCGCCAGTCGCTCTGACACCACTTTGTGCAGTAACGGTCCCTGTCCCCACTCTCACTAGTAGAGTGTTAAAGCAGTGAGGAGAATGAAGTGTCCAGACTGGTTTGACTGCAGCCCTGTGTGTGTGTATATGTGTGTGTGTGTGTTTGGGGGAAGGCGTGTAGGAGCTCCGAACCACGTAGCACTATGTTTGTTGTCTGTGCAGGTTTGTTTTAGGTTGTTGATCAAGCATGCTCTCTGTTTTGTCTGTGGCGCCAGTCTGTCTGTTACACACTGTTCACACACCGCCTCTATTAATTTGCTTCTCACAGGTGTGCACTGAGCCCACCCAAAGCCAAGTTAAGCTTTGGCAGCGAATCCGAAACATGCCAGCCCCGAGGAGGGATTGTGAAGCACTTCTGAAAATAATGGCTTCTTAACCATAATTTATAAACATTGCAGTGTTAACTGTCAGTGAAGGCTGAGGCAGCCACCTTTCGTCTCTCTTCAGTCCATGTGAAGGAAATGCTGAGTCTGGAATTCTGTGTGTGTGTGTGTGTGTGTGTTTCTCTCTCTCTCTCTATCTCTCTCTCTCTCTCTCATTCCTTCAGTGGTAAAATTTGCCATCCATTTCACTGACGAGGAAAAAAAGCTTGTCTAATTTTTACTAATTCATCTTGTAAAGCTTTACAAATAACGTTTGGAACTTCTAATATTTAAAATCTATTGTTGAAAATAGATGCTTTGTGTTGAACAGAGATTTCTCTGTGATCGAATTGTTTCATATTGTAAAGAGAGAACATTCATGTTGACAAACAATACTGTATATATGGGGAAAAAAGATGATGTTCTATAATTATATGTGAAAATATCTATATACTCAAAAAAATTGTAATTATAAGATATTTTTATTGAAAGGTTTTGCTTTTTGTAAATATTTGTGCTTTCCATAAGTGTAGTGAAAAAGTCCATGGCTGTTCTGCTAATAAAGTTCACCCTCAATAATTAAGCTTTGCCCTGTCATGATTCCGTTTCCGGAAAAGCGTGCGTTCGGTATCGAGAATTTCCATGAACATAAACAACACTTATATATTTGAAAACGTGTATTAAAAAACCTACAGCAAAGCGAACCTATTATGTTTATTCTTGGTGACCATTTAAAATTACATTTAAGTTTTAATTCAACGTTGTCTTTGTGGATTAATCCTTGCTCGCCAAAATGGTTTAGATTCACAGTAGTGTTACCACCATTTGTTGTGTTGGCAATGGGTTAATGACAATAATTTCAAACTTGGATTTGGCATAATTTTCTTTTCCACTGATATTAATTCCAATCTTTTTGAGCTTTAGCTTATCTCAACCTTTCACCTTGTTTCCCTTCCAATTTCTAACCAAGCATCCTTAGTCTGTAAGAGGGTCAACTTGGCCTCCCGAAGAAGTTGCCAGATGATGCTTTTGCTGAGTGTGAGGGGAATTCATGCTAAATACTTGTCACTGTAGCCTATAGAAGCTTTTTAATACTGCATAAAAAATCCTATATTTGCATGTCGTTTTCTAATAGGAGATATGTTGATATAGCTAATATAGCTAATTTGACCAAAGACTTCTGCACAGTACTGTCTATAAAATAATATACCATATTCAATTATGGACATCCCTATAGTAACTACTGAGCTTGCCTTTCTACCATAATGTTTCCACAAATTTGTGTTACTCTCTGAATGAGTTCACTTGCATTAAGACACTTTTTTGACTGATGTCCTTGGCATTCACAAACAATAAATAAATGATGGTGCTATCAGCATACCTGTGCATACAGAATGAGTGAAATACTAACAGGATTGTGGTCACATTTCTTTCTCTAGGCAGATACTTTACAAGGCAGAATTGGTGCTGCTGTAGTTGTGTTTTTTAAGAAAGTACTGCAATATTGGCTTTAATATTAACTGTTAAATTGCTTTGGCATCAATGCTTATAAAATATTGATTATTCTAACATTCCCACATTTCCATTTAATAATGTATGCATGTTATAAGACTGTACTGTTTGTTTTCTCTATTCATATTGGTTCTAATGTCATAAGAATTCATCTGGATTCAAGTATAGCAACTATTTAGCTAAAAAGGCGCAATAGTTTTTAATGCGATAAAAATGAATAAATGAATTTAACCTTGTATTAGTGTTAATTTACTGACTGCACAGGCATATTTCATTTTGAAATGTTTTCTAATTTTTAAAGCAGTGTAAGCTGCAGTATAAGCAGTATGTTACTAGATTGTGTTTAATTTATTACATTTTCTCTAAATATGTAATATCTTTAAATTATAACATTTAGTTTCTTTGTCTTTAAAGTCTTACTATAAACCTAAAATTAAGGTAGCTCAGTTTCTTACGTATGCAGTTCTTTGAGAAAGTGTTGACCCCCTTGGCATTTTTCTTGTTTTGCTACCTCACAACCTGGAATTAAAAAGTATTATTTGAGGTTGGCATCATTTTATTTCCAGAACATGCCTCCAACTTTGAACATTTCTTTTATTGTGATGCAAACAACAAATGTGCAAAATAGCTGAAAACTTCAGTGTGCATGACTATTCACCCTCTCTAAAGTCAGTACTTTGTAGAGCCCCCTTTTGTGCCAATTACAGCTGCGAGTTGCTTTGGATAAGTCTCTGTGAACTTGCTACATCGTGCTACTGGGATTTTTGCCCATTCCTCAACTGAGCTATCTACTTCAAGATATATGGTTTCCGCTCTATGACTAGGCCATTCGAATACATATGGACGTTTCCTCTTAAACCACCTGAGTGCTGCTTTAGCAGCATGCCTGGTCATTGTCCTGTTGGAAGGTGAACCTCAATCCTAGACTCAAATCACAAGCTATGCTCAAAAATATCCCTGTATTTAGCACCATCCATCCTCCCCTCGACACCTCTGATTTTTCAGTACCTGCTGCTGAAAAGCATCCCCACATCATGATGCTGCCACCATCATGTTTCACTGTGGGGCTGGTGTTCTTGGAGTAATGAGATGCGTTGGTTTTGCTCCAGACATTTTCTTGGTGGCCAAAAAGTTACATTTTGTTCTCATCTTACAAGAGCACCTTCCTCCATACATTTGGGGAGTCTTCTGCATGCCTTTTTTAAAAATCAAACTCAAAATAAGTAATTCTATTTATTTAATTGGCTTACTGTGGTTATTTGGCCAGACACTCCACTCTCTGCTTAGTAACTCTGCAGCTACTTCAGGGTTACCTTTGGTCTCTGTGTTGCCAGTCTGTTTAATCCCCTCCTTGCCCAGTTTTGGTGGGTGGCCCTCTTTTGGCAGGTTTGTTGTAGTAATATGGTTCTTTCCATTTGATGATAATGGAGTAGAAGGTGCCACAGGGGATCATCCGAGATATATATATTTTTTTATATCCCAACCCTGACTTGTACAACAACTTTGCCCCTGTTTGTATGGAGTTATTTGGTTAGTAGTGCCTCTTGCTTAATGGTGTTGCAGCCTCTGGGGTCTTTCTGAGACAGTGTGTATATACTGACAGATCATGTGACACTTAAATTGCACACTTGTCGCACCAGAACTATTTAGGGCCTTCATAGCAAAGCAGTTGAATACATATTTACATGGAATTTTATTTTATTTGTTATATTTATATATAATTATTGAATATATATTTAAATATTTAATATAATTTTCTCATTTCTCTTCATCAACTATATTTTAGTATATTGAGTATTTTGTGCAGCTGCATCACATACGATTCAGATTAACAACATTGAAATACAAGTTGAAATGTAGCAACATTGGTAAAATATACTAAATTAATACTGTAGATACATATCTTTCACAAATTTCCACTGTCAAATAAGATAAAAATGCCGATCATTTATCTTTGAGTGTTGTAGGCATGATTGTACAGTTGCACATAAAGTCAATGGCAAAGAAAAATGTAATGAGGAAGAAACACTGGGAAGATCAAGACTGAAAAATGGACTCTTTGATCAGCCTAGATGTTATACGTAAGTTATCAAATTAATACGTTTATATTACTAGTTTAATACACAGAAGCGAAATATAAAAATTAAAAAAACGAGGACATATTTAAAGAAAACAAAATACAGTAAAATATATATACTAGCCAATTAAAAGAATAGACAGCACTGTGAATAGTATATCATAGTATATCATTTAGAATGTCTATTTGATTTGTTACTAAGTGCAAGCTTCTGCAGCAAACCCCGCCCCACACAAAAAACCCCCCACATATTCAATGTACTATACACAAACATAGAGGCAACAGTGGTAAGGAAAAACTTCTTAAGTGTTATATGGGAGGACCAAGACGATGATTCCTAAATTGTGTCCTGTGCTGGCTTCCTGTGACTCTGAAATGGGTTAACTGGGTATGAAAATAAAGTAAAGAAAGCATTTTTAAATAAAATGCTCTATTAGATCTGTAGTGTTATATCATGAATGAGAAGCTAGACACTATTTGTGAGTATATATCAGGTAGGTTCCACAAGTATGGTAGTCCTGTAAAAGACAGTACTTTTAAACAGATTGCTCCCTTATAGAAAGTCTTAGGGCACCATTAGATCTGTTGTTTTATGCTGGTCATATATGATTATTTCTCAGTTGTTTTTATTAAGTTACAAGCAAAAAATACAGGAAACGTGTACATAATTCATACAAAATTCATAGTGGCTTCTGCCTTCAAAATTGCTTTTAACTGTGACCTCCCTAAAAAAGTGGTTACTTAAAAAAATTTAAAAAATGCGTTTCTGATCAAGCTTCTTCAGACTCTACAAAGGTCAACTTGGCATACTGATAAAGCTTCCAGATGCTGTTATTGATCACGTGTAAGAGAAGGCCACACTAAATACATGTACTTGCCACTGTAGCCTATAGATGCTGTTTTTCTGACTTGTTGGTAATACAACACAATTCCTGTAGTTTCTGATTATAATCTAATAAGGAGACTGAGAAATAGTCATACACGATCATTGCTAAAACAATAGTGTATCTAATCTAACGGTGACCTACCACTTTTGCACAGTACTGTATATAGTAGTTTTGGGGGGCAGGAGGAATGGCTCTGCATTTTCACTTGATTTCTAGTCCTCTTCTTTCAAATGCTGGATGTGCTCCCAAAACCGTGTATTTTCTGTTAGTTTAAGATTAGATCAGATTGATCAGACAAGATAAGGCTTTGTAGAACAGTACAGCATTTTGTTAAATCAACCTTTCTTTTACTGTCTCTTTGTTTGAAGCATGCACACCTGACTGCCTCTCACTCTCTCTGGTGGCTCTGTAGACTGAAGAGAAGGATCGTGGGAAATGCTCACATCCTGTATGATAAGAATAGGCTTGTGAGCCTTGCTGGTCAATCGCCAGGGCAGCCGTCACACAAGAATCAACAGCTTGGAAATGTTTTCAGACAACGGCTTTTTTTTAAAAGCAAGCAGCAAACAGGTTTGCTGTTGTAAAGTCGATTATTGTTTGAACAGGTGTGTGAATGTCTCTGTGTTAATGTGTGTGTGTATACTGCAAATATAACAGAAAGGGGGATCTGGACACGTTGGCTAAGATATGAATGTACTGGGGTTATTATGTTGTCCTGGTTTACAGACCTCATTTTGTTAATCAAATGAATGCTTCTGGACTATCAGTTAAAGTTATTATTAAATTAATATTTATTAATTAAAAAATTATTAAAAAGAAAAATGTCTTAAATTCTTTAAAAAGGTGCTGTTGCTATAGGTCATCTTGGAAATTCCTAAATAACCAATAGCTTTTACGATTAATTTGGTTCAGATTATTTTATCACCCAATTTTTGGCTGTTTGAATGTGTATGGACACTGTACAGAAAAAAAGAGTTCTTAAATGCCATTACAATTCTTTGCGTTGCGCCCAAAGATCTTTTAAAAAGACTTTTATGTTGCTTTTACAAGTTATGGAGTACCTTAAAGTAACTGAACATTGTACAATATTTTACACCTCATACTCAAATAGGAATATGATAGAGTAGAAAAAGTATGTACAGTACTTAAGCCACTATTATATTACAACCAGAAAATACAGGAAATACATAAAGGAAAAGAAACTGCTTCAGTAGGCCACAGTATTAGGTGTGATCTCCCCTTACACTTGAGCAAAATCAGCAACTGGCAGCTTCATTGGGATGTCAAGCCGACCCTTCTGCAATACTAAAGCTAACAGCCAAGAACCACTTTTCTTTGGAAGAGGAACAGTTATGCAGTCAGTGGTAAAGAGGGCTATAGAGCGACATATAAATGTTTGTACTTTTTGGATACAATCAAGGACATTATGTTATTTATGGTAATTTGGTCTCCTGAGCTGTACACTGCTGGGCCAAAAATGAACCAAATCTAGAATTGTAACCTATTAAGCTTTTGCTTAGACTGCTTAGATGCTGAGACGTCATCACTGCTTGTTGCTACAGTGAACTGTTGGGAAGAAAAAGCTGAAAAATCTTACAATTCGTCCAAATTATATAGCCAAATTATTTGCTCATTTTATGAAAAAGATTAATATTAGTAATATTAATATTGTAAAGATTAATATTAGTAATATTTTTTCATCTGCCACAGTGGACCAAGCTCATGTTTTGGCCTGGTCCTGATTTGAACCCTACGGGAACATTTGGTCTCATAATAAACATAAAATAACTTGGAAACATTTTCAGCTGCTCATCAAATGCTTGAAGTCATTATCATTACGGAACACGACCACATTTCTTTGTCCATGGTGTACATTTTCTACCACAGCAGAAGGAAGTACCTTAATCACTTCTACCACCTACAGAGGAATGGATCGTGAGAGATGGTGGATAGAGGGATGAAATCATGAAGGGTCTTGGACGCCACCTGATTACGGGCTAATAGCCCCTGAGTGATTGAACATCTTGGGCATCTGGCTAATTGCTGCTATTTTAAGCACCTATTACTGCACAATGCCTATTACCGGCACGCTCCTAAACAAAAGAGCTCTCAGATATTGCTAACCAAGAAATGACAACAAAGGCCTTAGCAGCAGCTCTGTCAGGCAAGGATTTAATAATAGCAAAAAGAAAAAGCTTTGATAAAAAGTTGAAATCTTTAGTGTGACGTTGTGTTACAGCTGTGGGCATGCAGTGCGTTGCAATGCATGGACAAAATGGGTTGAGTTTGCACAGATTTAATATTTCATTTGCATTTTACTGACTTATTTAAATAACTTTGCATGATGTTCTGTGATTGGACTCTTAATTCAGTGATCAGAAAACAAGACCGAGCCAAATTCAGAATTTATAGTACATCGAGTTCTTGCAAGAATTAGGCACGATCAGCACAACGTGCAAATAGTATGCCATTCTGTTCAGTTTCATATTTTCAGTGATACTGAAATTTAATTTAATGTTGACACCTGCTTTTGTCTGCTCCTCTTATATACTTTATTTAATTACGTTTATTCATTTTTAAAAGTATATATACTATTGTCTTATAGGCTATAGTTTTCCATTCTTTGGTTAATTATAGGTACACTTGCTAAAATTGTATTCTCTTTATTTATTTATAGAGGGACGTCATGGTGGCTCAGTGGGTGGCAGTTTTACCTCACAGCAAGTGGAGTGGTCTGGGTCCTTTATGTGTGGAGTTTGCATGTCCTTCCATTGGCTGCATGGGTTTACTCTGGGTACTCTGGTTTCCTCAGTCCAAAGGCATGTGTTAGGTTAATTGATTACAATAAAACTAGATAAGCTGAATATATTTACGACTATCTTTGAATTAACCTTTTAACCTTGTGTATTCATATAACTTTCTCTATGTCTCTCCGTATTTAAAATGTCCATTGACGCTGATGGCAATGTTACCATTTATTAAAAAAACATTATTTGATTGGATTTATGTATGTTCAAGATTTTCTATTTCTATTCTGTGTTTAAACTATTACTACAAATGTATTAATAAGGTAACTCGGTTTAATTTTTAATATTACATTTTTTATATTCAATCTATGCTGTCCAAGGGGTTGTGTCCATTTTTAGGCTTGGTCCTCCCCAGGGTTTTTTCTTATAACATTTAGGGAGTCTTTCCTTTCCACTGTTGCTTTAAGCTTGCTCAATTAGAACTGTGGGCCTTGAGGATTATAAAGCTGCCTTAAGACAATGCTCAGTTGTAAAAAGTGCTCAGTACATAAATATATATATATTTTTTTTACTTAATTGTATTTTTATTTTACTTAATTGTATTTTTGACTTCATTGTAATTATACAGAACCCTGTTTTCAATCAGTGTATAAGTTTGTCCTTGATTATTACAATGCAGCCTGCATCTGGTACAGTATTGGCTTGGAACTGAATGTAACAGATCAAGTGCAACCTGTTGAATGTACAGGAGAATTCCTGCATTGCTGCGTCTTTATGGCTTTTCATTTGCTTAAAGCAAATATAGTATTGCTGCTTATCACTCCTTCAAAATGGGAGTTTACCATGCAGTTGTGCGGTAGGTGTTACTGAAAGACTCTTTAATAATATTTTGCTTATACTGGTGACACGGCTAGGTTGTGAAAATCAAGACTGTTTTCTGTAAACCATGATATGATAGCAGCTCCAGGGCTGTGTGTAGAGTGTACTGTGTAGCAGGTTCTTCCTGTGTCTGTCTACGTGTGAGAGAGATTGAGAGTGCTAAATATGTGCAAAACATCCACTTTGTACACCTGGACACTCTTCTGTCAATAGAATTGCAAAGAGATGAGAAAGAGAATTAAAATGAAATCGCAAATGAAAGCGAGGCTCTTTTTGATGAACAAAAGCCGGGGGAAGTGGAGGAATGGGCTGCATACAGTCTGTGCCAGCTCTAGGGGGATGCATTACAGAAACGAGCTCTACAACCCATGCCAGGCTCTTGCACGAACATCCAAATGCCTCTCCTCCCGCCCCCTTCTCCATTCATCCATCCATCCCTAGAGAACAAGTGATTAGAGAGGAGAGCGAGGCTTCTGGATCAGAGGCAGCTGTGACGGGATGCCAGCAATGGCAGACAAACATGACCCCAAGGTGCCATGATTACACGTGCAATATGTCACGGTAAATGCCAGAGCAATGTGGCAGAACTGAAGCTACAGGTTTTTTGGCACACTGACCCTTGGCTTAGAGCCTGCAGTATTGGCTTACATGAAACAGAGCATGGGGCGTACTCTCTTTGTGCAGTGAAAAATAGCCCAGTATGGTTATAGTAAGCTTACTAATAACTCACACGTTTTAATCTAAGAGCAGCTGCTATGAGAAACAGCAATTTATTGCTGATATGCGATTCTGTAATTTGATCAAAAAACCGATTGCCTTAGGGGACTGCTGTCAGGCAAATGCCGTTCCAGAGCCAGGGATGATACATGAGCCCTCCCCCGTTTTCATATGTTGATTTAGAAAACATATCTTTCTTAATAAAAACTGAGACTGCCTCTTCACGTGTTCCAAGGAATTATATTATAATACAATGTATGTGAAGGTATATGTTTTTGGCTTCCTGAAATGTGGCGTGATAAACACCTAAATGCATAATGTTGATATTTATAATGCACCTGCACGGACGTTTCATTACATTCATCCATTATCAGTTTATTATTAAGCGCTTGTTCGTCGATTGTTGTGTGACTATGGCGATAGGCATGAATAACTGATGAATGTAAAACATTTCCTGTCACCTTTCCATATGCAGATCAAGCTGATTAATTTGCCAGCTAATTCCCATGTTAATTTGTTCCCGTTGAAGGGTCACTTTAAACAAGTTTTTTTCACTGACTCAGGGATTAATGGCCAGATGGTCAGCATGTTAGTGTATGTTTTGTGTGTGTGTGTGTGTGTGTGTGTGTGTGTGTGTGTGTGTGTGTGTGTGTGTGTGTGTGTGTGTGTG
>JAUZST010006911.1:0-14532 GCA_034779995.1 Parotocinclus haroldoi
CACACACACACACACATGTACATATATATATGTATATATATAATTTTTATGTTTCACCTAAGGAATTGTAGGAGAAACATCTGTGGAAAATTTGATTTGTAAATGAAACACACAGAAGAATTATAATGAAGTCTCCCGAGCTCTGAAAGTGAAAGCACTGAGTAGTGAAATTATCCTATGGGTCTTGCTTTAAGATTGTATTAATACATTTTTACAGAATAATGTTAGCAAAGCAAGCTTTAGACCAAAGTTTGCTAGAAGAATGGGGTAAAATTTGTCCCCAACATTGAATCAACTTCAGGAAGTGTTATTAATGCTAAACGATGTTCAGAAAAAATAAATGATTTGATATTTTCATTTTTAGTTTAGTTTTATTTTTGTTAGTAGTTTAAGTCTTATGATGATGATGATGATGATAAGACCACATTTTACGGGAAATAAATGCACACATGGCTATTTGGTTGGCGCAGTGGTCTAATACACCAATTCATCAACACAATGCCATTCAGTCAGGTGAGGTGTCACTTGCAGACCAATCGGTTGAGCATCTTTCAGCATTACAACAGCGACCCCTACTGAGCCTTGTGATAAGCTGGCAATCTTGGGGGTTAGGCAACATCTTAGGGGTTAGGTACATCTTAACGCTAAGTACATTTCAAAGGGCTCACAAACACTTTGTCTGTAATGATTCTGTATGAAAGAACAAGCAGACATTTTGCCGCCATGCATAATATGGAGGAGGGACAGAGATGCAGAATAAAAATTGAATTAAAAAGAACTGATTTTCTCAATGCTTAAGCTAACTAAACTGACAATGATCACAAATCAAGTGAATAGATCCATGTCCTATAGACAGGAGAGGAAAAACGAAGTTTCTTAAATATAACAGTCAAATAGGGTTTTTATTCTAAGGTGCCCATAATTCTGGAGCTGGCGATGTGTTTTTTTTCACAACAGCAATGTGAATATTAGGCACATTGGGTAGTTCTGCTATTCAAATCCACCCGGCCACATCTGCAACGTTGGTTATAGTTGCTCTTGGCACTTTACTGCTTCTCTACTTATCATTCCAGTTACGAATAATCACTGTGCTGCATTCAGTTGATTCACTTCTTCACCCCTCAGCTTCATGTGGCACCTCCTAGCCCATCTGTCTTTGTTTATCTCATTTGGCAATTTATGCATCAGTCCACTCATCTCTCCTGCATTGTATTTGTCTTCCTCTTCCTCACTCCTTGCCCCCCCACTACTCAGTCTGTCTAGCAGGACTTGTAAAAGGCCAGGCATGACATAGAGACTGACTTATGGCTGCTGTCATATCTTTCCGTAGCTGCGTGTTGTTCTCTAGGCTATGCACTGTTGATTGACCCACTTACTATGAAGAAGAACATCCATCTAGTGTCACATCCTGGATATTAGCTCAGCTATCCGTTCCATGAGGGAGAACGCCATACAGGCAGAAACTTGTGACATGGAATCAAAATCCCAAACTGACCAAACAATTTCACAGTACAGTCCATGATTTATAGCAAAGAAGGACAGAGCTTATGCATACTCCATTACATCAAATCTATGCATTTTGAATTATAAAACAGCGAGGTTTACGGTTTTGACAATCCAACATGGTTGATATTGGCATTAAATAATATTGGAAAAGGTGTGGCATATTTTCCAACCTTGGAAAAGGGTAAACATGGTCACCATAAATTTTAGTATCGAATTGCCACTGGCTGATATGTAGCGCTTCAGTGAAATGGTACTCTTACAAACAAACAAAGAAGCACTACTTGAAATTAGTATCTAAAACAAATTTACATAATGTCACTTTTGGCATAAACGGCTA
Source organism: Parotocinclus haroldoi (assembly GCA_034779995.1). Classification (NCBI taxonomy): domain Eukaryota; kingdom Metazoa; phylum Chordata; class Actinopteri; order Siluriformes; family Loricariidae; genus Parotocinclus; species Parotocinclus haroldoi. The sequence goes on from JAUZST010006911.1 coordinate 1,844, forward strand.
TTTGTGAGTGGCACTGGGTTAAGTTTAATCTCATATACACTCACACTAGGACAATTTAGCATAATACCTGAGCCCAACGCATGTCTTTGGACTGTGGGAGAAAACCCAGATAGGGAGGGGAAGGACACGCAAACCTCACATTAGTGGAACCTCAGGTTGGGATTGAAACTGGTATGTTGGAGCAGTGCCACCCATGTAGAACAATTAGGTGCGTTACATAGGCTCACAGGTTAAATCTGAATAACCATTGCATTTATTTCATAAAATTAACTGACTTGTTTGAATAATCAAACAGTCTAAACTGAAAGTGTCAAATCTAAACAGATGAGATAAGACTAACTAGCAGTAAAACATTCTGCATTATTTTGTGCACTTGTTCTGGTGCTGTACATACATGTGTACAGGTGAATGTGATACTCACACTGCAGCAGCTGGGTGTCAATGAGTAACTCGAGTGTCAGCAGCACTACCACAAGGATCACGCAAGCCACCAGCAAACAATTAAAACCTGCACTCAGCAGACACATCTGCCATAGCGCTGCCCTCCTTCCACAACATGGCTTCAGCCAGTTTGACCTGAGAGGGAGAGAGGGAGAGAGAGTGAGTATGACATAGTTTGCTGTATCTACTACCTCTGATGATCGTAGCATTTTGTTGTAACTTCGGAGAAAACGGTGTGAGAGAAAATACTTATATTAACAAGATATATTGTGGAGTAATACAGATCAGCATTTAGATAGATTATCATATTTTTGGATAATTATATTTTGACTCAGCCAAATTACCCACACAAAATATTCACCAATAATAGCACATTAGAAGCCAATGTCAATTGGTTGCACACCTTTACGTAAGTTACATGATACCTGATCAGTTGTTAAATAACAGTATCAGCAGACCAATACTGTAGATTAGGAGGAGGTTACTGGGTTTAGTACGGTGAAAGGACATTTGGCTAAAAAAACCCCCAATTTGTTAGGCCTGTAAACTCTCTGGTTGCCATTTCCTTTAAAAAAAGGGGAAATAGTCACTACAACCTCAAGTGCCCAACCTCTCAAAGAATGTACAGACTAACATTAAAAATCTGACGATTTAGAAAAGATGGACTGATGGAATTATAACCTGACAGGATTTGTGCTGGAATAAGAACAAGGTCCAAAAATATCAGTAAAAGAACTATACACAAACCCAAAATCTACAGTACAATCAATAAAATAATTACATTTCATAAAATAATTTTTAATTCGATTGTCACAAGAATCTTTCCTTAACAAAAGGAATATGCCCAGCGTCTTGTAATGTTTTATTTGGCACCCATGCAGTAATGAGATTTCTTCCTGTAATAAACAACTATAAGTAAAGACCCTTCTGAACAGCTGTGATTGGTTCAATTCTCATTTATGTGTAGTGTTCACACATCATCAGATTTTCGTGTGACCTTTTGCTGAGCAGAAAGGGTTTGCTATGATTAATCGCTTATGCCACCCTCCCTCTTTCCCTCCCTCCTATAAAGACTGGCTAATTGAATTGCCCCGTTGATGGCCTTTTTCACTCGTATGCTCTCTGTATTCCTGTCACTCTCCAGCTTCCTCATCCTCTCCCTCTCTCTCCTCTTCCCACCATCTGCTGCTGTACCACTGCCATCTACAATCTCTGTTTTGGCACTTTACAGGAATGCAGGGATATTCATTATCTGGAACATATGTTGTTAGCTGCATTTCATAATCATAGCAAGAATCTACAGAATCTATTCTCAGCAATGTGGCCAGACAAGAATTTGCATCCAAGGGCGTCCTGGAATTCTTCCCAATTTAACGTCGCTTTTGATTAAACGCTGACTGTGCCCAATATAACATCATCATATGGAGAACAACCATTTGCGTAGAATGTTCCAATATGACTTCCAAGCTTGTGCCACTCATGCTGTTCCTTTCCATGGGAGCGGATCCTGATCTTGGCATCACTGGGCTGGCTCATTCGTGGAGCTTGTCTATGCTCATCCTGTGTCCCTGTGCACACACAATAACACACACATTCTCTCTCACACACCATCTGGGGTCCACAGACTCCATCCTTCACAAGGAGCCAAAAAGATGATTGCTTAACAGCATGACTTTGCCTACATTTGATTAGCCAGACAATGTTTACATGCTTCAGTCATTGCCCTTGCTCTGTGTGAGCAAAAAGGACAGAGGACACTGGAGCCGAATGGGTGGCTCAGAGGTGAAGTCTGATTATAGCACCTTAGCACTTTACAATACTACGACCTCCAAGTGCAAACTTCTCTAATAGTCAGCAGGTTGTTCTATGATCAGCTGAAACTGCACTCGTTCAGTAGCAATATATTAAGGCTGCAGACATTTTTGTAAAGTATGCACTTTTAAGCATTGGTTTCAACTGAACAATGAGTTGTTTTCTTCTGCTTGTAAACTACTATCATTACCAAAGTTTTAATACTATTATTTGTTATATTTATTTGTTTTACATACAAATCTCCGTGACGACCGTGGTGATGCTGTAGTTAAAGTTCTGGACTTCTGTTCAAGGTTTAATTCTCAGCATTGCCAAGCTTGCAATGTCGGATTCTTGTGTGAAGGTCTAAATTTAAAGATTTGTAATTTGGATTACATTGGATTTGTTTGTTTATTTAAGATTGTACCAGCATCAATGTCTGTTCAGAACGAAGAACAAGATTACATTGACATGGGTATGAAACTCCACACAGGTTGAATTCAAGATTGAGATTAAATTGGAGGCTCTCTGGAGCAGTGTGGAAATGGCGCAAACCATTTTCACCATGCCCTGGTTGTACTTTGGAAGACTGTATCCGTTGTAGGTTGCTGTGGATGAGAGAGTATGCAAATGTATTGTATATCAAAACATAAAAAATTGTTTCTCTTGCAATAATGGCATACTTAAACAAAAGTCTTTAGACAGGGACATACAAGGAATACTTAAATACTTATAAGTTAAATCAAACCACTGCAGGAAACAATCTTGTGCAGTGATGTGAGAGGAGCAGGATGCACCTTACTTAATCAAGGTCTGACTGATTAAATTAATGAATGCCTTGCTAGAGGAACCATTTGAATTAACCTTTATATTCAATTCTTTAAGGATAAGATATTTGCAATATGACAAATAATTTGAGATCCCAAGAAAATATGTCCTGATCACGGGAGAAAAGGACATCTGCTCTAAGGAAAAGAATATCTGAATATCTTAACTGAGCAGAAGTTAGCAGAAGTTGTGCCTAACACAAATAAAAATTAAAAAAAGAAGAACGGATCACCCTGCTAAATATCAAAAGCTTCCAATGTGCCCCATGGGCCTCCAGTGTAGAAGTGTTACTGAGCAGTGTGAATGAGTCAAACTGGGATTTATGTTCACAATTGAGAACAGAAAAATAGATGTCAGCGTTAAGCAGCAGAGCTGGCACGTGAGGTGATTTAGACCAGGGGTTCTCAACCCCCCCATCACACACCAACTCTCGCATCACAGGTTTAAAACTTTGTAATTTAATTGGTATATTAATTAAATTGTGCATCCCCTTTGTACTAATAGCCAGTGAGGCCATGATGTTTTGTGATTGCCGTCCCCCGTTCCCATGCTGTGCTCACCCCCTGGTCACAACATCAGTCTGACGTCCACATTTTCCGAGTACTCCAACGTGGACATAATTTCAGGAAAGTAAAATAAAGAAATGATTCTACTCTATATCTAGTATCTTTTGTGCAAATATTCTAGCACTATCTTGAAGAACTGAAGAAGCTATATACTGTACAGTTAACTGTTCTGTATTTCAAGCATAGCACTGTGTGACTGATTAATATGTAAAATACCAGTAATCTACAACAAGCTGCAAATTGAAACAACTGATATTAATGCAACAAAACAGCAAGCTATGTTCTTCAGCGCACGTATAAGACAATGTCAGACAAAGGTTCAGATCTAGCTCATCAGCAGTAAAAAACATTCAAAGGGCTGAAGAGAGATTAGATTAGATAAAGTAAGATGCCATATGACTTGTCAAGTGTCTCATTCAGTCTTTGTGGTGAAATTCTTCCCCTCTCTCTAAAGATGACCTTAGGAATGCAGTACTGAGCAGGATCCCCACCTGAGCTCATTTACTGATGTGAGTCAGAGCACTAAACTTTTGGAGCGATTGGGCCAAAAAGAATGTATATACAAATCACACTACCTTGTCTGTGCATTAGTTAGATAATGTGTGCTAATAATAGCACTACAGTACAGCACTGCACAAGGTGTCACTAATTACTATGCTGTAACAGACAGTTGGTCTGAATTAGTTAAGAAACATGGACTTCTGCTTTTGAATGACAGATGAGGGGGATTTGACCCTAAGCCTCTTATAATTTCACTTTCAACAGTTTGCATGCTTTATAGTCTGCCAAATGACTAAAAGTAAATGTACTACGTGCATAATATAAAAATACTATACAAATACAATATAAAAACTAACTGTTCTATTACTCTATTACTCCTTCCACTTTTCAATGTGTAGGTAAGTTTGTATGGTAGAACATGCAAAGAAACAAACAAAGATCTAGGAAATTTTCCTAGAAAACTGTTCTTTACTCTTGACTACTTTGGTTGTAAGATGGACACATGCAAGTACGTTATGTGAAGTTCAAATATGAGTAATGACACTGCAAATATAAGCATCATAAATGAGAATCAATTAGTAGTTTCAATTAAAAAGTAATTTTGAATTATGTTTAAAAGGGATAATATGTAATAAGTTGACAAATGTGATCACAAAAGCACAAATCTTAACTGTGTTCAAATATAAAACTGTTTTATGTGAAAAAATAACAGTTATTCATAGCCAAAAAGAAATGAATAACTGAAGAGAGCCATAGATTTATACAATTTAAGTTTCAGATGTCATATAAACAAGTTTCTTCCATCAAATAAAAATATTTGAATTTAATTAAAGCATTTAAAAAGTACCTTAAAATTGATTTGAAAATTTGTTTAAGCTCTGAATCCTGCAGAAGTTATGGTAAGACTAACTGGGATAAATAATATCAAATTATTAAAAAAGAACTACCAGTTTTTCTGTCTCTGTGATCAAAGCTGTGATTTGGCCTGGAGGATAAGTCTATATGGAGTCCTCACAAACGACTTAAGAAATGGTTTTACAGTATTTCAGGAAAATTAGGATATGCTGTGTTGGGATGTGTTGTAGAACTGGACACTACTAACTGAACTACTAACACTTCTCATACATACCAGAATTCAGATGTCCTTTTGATATTAGAGAGGTTATGCATGAAGGCACATATGTATCAAAGAGGAGACATGAATATTATACACGTATTATTGTGTATATTATATTTTACACAAATGCAATATTGAAACGACAGTTTACAAAAATCTTCAAAGTCTATATTTTCTTCTATCTCAGTCTCCATCTTACTACAATGGCTGCATTCTAAACCACACATACAACAAACCTAACAAGGATTAAAATGTAAATGAAAACCATTTAATCAGAATTATTTAGCATACTATGTAATGTGTATTGAATAAAATAGTGATAGATGGCAATACTAATATTTAGGCTATATTTTATTATAATGCCATATAATATTGTTTTATTGTATTTATTACATGTTCTTAGTCTATTTAGTATTCATTTTATTTTAATTATTACTGTTTGCCTAAACATTATGTTGATTCTTATATTCTTATATTTAGCTTTTGAGCATTTAAACTAATACTATATACTTAACAATTAGATTATTTATTTTAATTTTTACATATAACACCAGTGCTTCCTCCTGAATGAGTGAATGTAAGTTTGGGCCTAGATAGCTTTAAAGCTGCTATAAGACAATGCTCTGTTGTAAGCGGCCCACAGATGGGAATCACAGCTTGAGATTCATTGTTCTTCACTACAAACAGTATCTCAAAACTGAAATCAAATTACATTTAGTGTGTTAGATAAATAAGTATAAAAATAGAAAAAGTATTTCCACTCACATATCTGATGACTCTCACCATGATTTCACACACTAATTGGTTTAATTGCTGAACAATATGTGCATATGCAGACTACTGCCTACTTCCCACTACCTCTCAGTTTCTGGTCCTGATGTTCTTACAGTCCATTCTTGCATTTTTGAGCAAAACAGCTTCTACTGCTTTACAGTTATTACTTATGTGTGACAGGAGGAAATGGCAGGTTTATTAGGACATCATGCACCACTGTCATGCTGGGGGAGAGATTAAATGGCTGTGGACAGGCAAGCAGAGAAGGCTGGACACATGCTCAGAAGCAGAAGTAAAGTGCAGGACTGTAAAGTGTAGGAATAAACTTGAACAGAATTGGTTGAATCCTGTCACAACATTTGATCTGGACTTGAGACAATGGATAAGAATAACACAACGCTTTTACTGTAAATGTAATATGTAAAACCATACAGCATCAGTTGAAATGTACTTTTTACTCAGTTACTATAATTTGTGCTCTCAACACTTGTTCTGTTCTAATGAGTATACTGTACACAACGCAGGTTCTACAATGCCACTATATTATATACTATAGAGTAAACATATAATTCAACTTAAGCAATTCGCAATATGGCCTAGTTAGTGTAAAAACATTTGTTAACATTTTAATGCACATTAAACATTTTAGTCATTAAAATGGAATTTTACAATAAGGTTAACAACTCCATTCTGATGTCAAATGACCACATTTAGCAAACAAGCAATGTAATGTTTAAGGATCTTTTCCAGACTGTAGAGGTAAACATGTTGCATGACGTAATGCATGCAATTTTATTAGGAAAACAGAAAGATTTTAGTGCTTATACTAAGTGGATTTGTTCATTATTATATATTATATAATCACCTTCTTCATAAGAAGCCATGATGTCCCAAATGGTTAGTGTTGTCAACTCACAGCTAAAGAGATACCTCAATCAATTCCTGACACAGTTCTCTGTTTGGAGTTTGTCAGTTCTTGTCCTGAAATATAATGCTGATTCTAGATTACTTCAAACATGCCACTACAATATTTTTCCACTCTTAATGGGGCATGCTTGTTGGTGTCTGGGCCTGTAGATCCTTATCCTTCACACCAGCAGTTGGGGCAGTGTGTCACTCCACAGCACAAAGCTAGAATTGAAGTGCTCACCTTGCGGCCTTCATTCTCGAACGTGACTGTTATTGGATCCCAAACAGAAGCTGGATTTGTCACTAAAGACAATATGGTTCCAGGCCATAGCAGTCTAGGTTTATCATTCATGACACTCTCACACAGTACCCAAAAGTGAAACATATAACAGTAAACAGTGTGGCCTGCTATTGCATTTCCAGATTTAACTCTGCCTTCAGAAAACTTCCAGTCAACTGTAATCAGTCATGAAACTTAGAGCAGTGATGACATTACTGCTCACTGGAAAAAATCCAATCTGAGTGTAAGTCTATGAAAAATGGATTTGGCTGAGCCACAGTACTTCCATCCAGAACAGCAGCTTGCATCTGTTCCATCACTGCTCTGGCAAACGTATTAGGTCTCCCTGCAGCTCGATAAGAACAGTTTAATACGAACTATCGTTCGTAAAAAAAAAAAAATCACATTGCATATATATGGTGCTTCCATGTGTAACAGTATCAATTCAATAAATGCAACCAGTCATTTACAAAGTGATTTAGGTGTTTAGAGCAGGAAACCAAGGTACTGTAGCTTGGTACCACTGAATAAGAAAACATTTTTTATCATACAATTTTTAACACACTATTACTCCACCCATAAATAAATTGAAATTGGATACATTTCTTCCCACTTTAGTCTCATCCATTACACGACGGATGAAGGGAGGGTAAAGGTGCTCTTCTTGAAGTCCAGATAGTTGAAGTCCTGTATCTGAACTTTGGACAAATTATAAAGGGCAAAATGTTCCCTACATTGCACATTTAAGAGCACGTCAAAACTGGCTAGTGTTTTTCTGATCGATAGAGCAGAGAGGAATATCATCCTGCAATCCAAACAGCGGGTTCACTGAAACGGTTATGATATTTGCGTAATGATTCAGGGGTGATTCAAATGAGGATTTAGCTCTGGACATCAAGCAGCTGTCTGTCTGTAGCTCTCAGTGAGTGCATATGTAGAAAGATCTGAGGTTAAGGTATAATATTTGCACTAATAATAATACAATATAATAATAATTATTCTTCTTCTATAAAATAAATCAGTACTTACTCATGAATGGTGTGTAGATTAAAGTGTAATAAGTTCTCAGGCATATTGTGATCTCATCAACCGGTAATTCTGGAAATGTAACTGGAGCACTACTAAATCTTTGCAAAAACAAAAAAGTGTGCAAACTGAATATTGTGTAAAATTAACTTCCTGCACTAAGTGAAATTATTTTGTTTCTTTTTTTCAGAAACTAAACAAACATTTTCCAGTTAACTATAACACCATGCACTGGTATATTCCAGGGGGCTTATAATACATATAATTAACAATACAATTAAACTTTTAATCTCTTGCAATGTGTGTTAAACATAAAACGATGGATCTTCATGTAAATGATAACAGGCCAAATTGTTGTTTAAAATGCCTGGTGATTAAAATAAATGAAAGCAATGTCTGGAGACCAATCAAAGGCTCAGGACTCACTGTACCAGTACCCACTTTCATAACTAATCAAACATTTTCTATTAGTGCTGCAGTTGCTGAATAATGTGTGTTACAGGCTGTTCAAAGTTAATAACAGTCTCGACCAGTGATAAACCAAATGGAGACAGTCAAAAATACAAGGATGTTTCACTAACGCTTGGTTAACAACACTTATTTTGACATTACACAACATTGCATGAGGAGATGCACAATGACAAATCCAGTACCTGGCCCTGTGTCATAACTCACTTACAAACCTCAACAATTCAGCAAGCATAGAAAGACAAAAAACAGCTAAGCACTAAATATGTGCTGAATTGTGCTTTTACGCCTGCTATCCCAGCTAAGCAATTTTATGTTGAGAGGTTCTTTATGAGAAATGTCACTAAACATTATTAATCCTGTAGAAGAATCACAGGAATGTGAATCTGGCTAAATGTAGTTTAGCCCTTTCATTCATTCAACCACTCACAAATAAGGGGCTGATAAAGAGAAATACTTTTTGTGAAAAAATGTTTGATTTCACAGCAAATACCTGACAGAAGACTGATTTTTGGTATCAAAAGATCATCAGACTGTGATATTTAACAGTCAGGCTGTAACAGAAGCTGAACTAAAACTAACACTAACCAATAAAGATGGTTACAGACTACTGAACTTTAACCTTATACCTCAAATACAGAGAAACAGACAGATTTAATAAATTAAACTCGTATTTCATAAAATGGCATACACTCTGGATTGGCATCAAGCCATCAAGTTTACTGCCAACAAGATCAGAAAATAGTGGATTTTAAAACACAGTATATTGAACATATCTGGTCTGCATCTGTCCAGATGTAAACAGATGTTTCCTATTAAGTGTTTTTCCTGTGCTTTTCCAGGTAGGCATGATTTACAAACACTCATGTATCCAAAATTGTCACCCATATTGAGTTGCAAGGGTCCTGTATGAAATTAAGGCCTACTGAGCATTCTATACTTACTTTGTACCAGGGTAAACAGGTTAGTGACATTTATTTCATGCTAATGCCGAAACAAGGAAAACATATGATAAACAGAAGCATTAGCATCATGAAGTTTTCAGCTTCCAGCTGATAGGCCACCATAATATTAATTTAAACTATAACTGGCATTACTATGCAAAAAAGTAGGTCATTAGTACCACTGGGCCAAGGCTACTGAGGCTAAAATTAAATTACAAATAACTGGGGTGAAAATAGTAACAACAGATTTGAACTAAATTCAGCTGTGACTCATTTAACAGTTTTTTGGAAGTTATGAACAAACCGAATGGTCAGCTACTGCTAATAAAGTATGAATTGACGTGAGGAATAGGAATTGAAGTGCAGGCACTCTATAACTAATATAGACAGAGCCATTGAGACAGTGTTGGTATGAACTATGCATCTTTGAGTGCACCCAAATATGATGCATTTACCTTGGTTAGTACAATGATGTCATACAGTTCACATGAGCATTTACCTGCCAGTTTATTGTAAAACATACATGTACCTTCACTCACCAACCATTTATTGGGTACACTTCTCATATACCGACATTTTATTAATTACCAATCGCTTTATTAGGTACAACCAGTTGTCAAACTGTAGTGCTGCTCAACCACATTTTGGTAGACTGACTATTTTCAGTCTAACAGTGACACCGAGGTGCTTAAAGACTCCACCAGCACTGCACACAAACAGAACAGTGAAATTCAGTCACAGGACATTGGAAACTCAACCAACGATTTGAAAAGTAATGGAGTAAAAGCACAACCACATTTGCTCAAATAAGAATAAAATGTATGTTAAACACGCAAGTAAAACACTGTATCCAGGGAAATAGTAAAACTCTGTTCACAACACTGGACAACCCACTTTGTATATTATTTACACTTTGTATTCTGCTAAATTTGGTTTCCACATCAAGCGTTGTGATTTTTCATGATCTCTTTGAATTTCTTTAATCTAAGAAGGCAGCACCAAGTTCATAAAAGCAGGCATCTGTTAAACATGTTAATTACAGTGGTGACACATTGTAGCTGTAAAAAGCATACAAATCATTTAGGGCATAAGAGAGTAAACTGATGAGAGCCAACTGTATTACAGTTCATGTTGGACAGTGGTAATTGTAAAAATGACTTATACAAAAAATTAAATCTTTTAAAATCTTTTAAAATCTATTATTAAATAGTGCGTATTTCGATGCATTTTAGTGAAGATGGATGTGTTTATACTTGTTGAATAAGCTTATTATTTTTACTATTATTATTATTATTAGCTACCTCTAAGTGATTTGATAATTCACATTGTAACCCGATATCAGTGCGTCTTCTTTGTGTTTACACTTGCATTTTACATTATACTTTAATACTGTACAGTCAGATGCTAATGTTTGGGCAACCCAAGGTTAAATTACATAGTTTGCAGATTTTCAGAAGTACAACATTTTCAACCCAACAATTGCAGAAATATGTTTGTATGTATATATTGTACATAATGTGTAATAAAAATTGGTCTGTGCAAAGGATTTGGCACATATCTATGACATATATTATCAGATAATCCATTAGAGGGTTCTCAGAGCCTAACTGACATTTAAATTGTTCAGAAAATGTTATATTTTATATGTATTGTATTTTAGCATCTGTAAAGGCTGCGTTAAATGTATTTTTATTTAAAGTATCAGCAAAATGTTAACGGAAACAAATATCCCCTAATGAAATATCCTATCCATTTTTGTGGTTATAGTCATTGGTAATATTAGTTAACTACCAATTACAGCAGGGGTGCACATACTGAAGACAAGTTGAACTGGTCAGGAAGAGCAGAAGGTACAGGCCGTGCTGGACAATCACACTCACACCCTGCTGTTCAGGTTTCTAGCATGTTCCGGTCAAGAAGCCCCATTGCCAGAACACACTATGAATAACCCACACATTGGCAGGTTTACCCCTGCACAGAGACCTGCTGGACCTGTTTGTACCCCCTGAGGTTAGCTAGAACACCCACCTTCTCACACAACTGCCCACTCTGACTGAGAACTAGGCTAATTTAGGCAACAGAACCATACCCAATACACACTCACAACTAGTATGACGGCACATACATTCACACACTAGTGGAACTTTGAACATACCTATTAACACGCATGTCTTTGGAAAGTGGGAGAAAATCAGAGTACTGGGAGAAAACCCATGCAGACATGGGGTGAACAGGATTAAACCGGGGATCTGAGCTGTAAGGCAACAGTGCTAACCACTGCATCATCTTGCTACAGGAAACGTCTGTCCCAGATTGATACTACCATACAAAGAGTACAGACAATACGGTGCTGCAGTTAGTAGGAGCATCTCAAGTACACTAATAATCAAGGAGACTTAAAATCTATATTTGGGGCCAATATATAAATGGTCTAATTTTGACATTTACATTAACATAACTTTTAGGACTATCTATTTTATATCTATATCTATCTATCTATACATCTATATATTCTATATTTATATCTATCTATATCTGTATTAATCTACCTGGCTATCTACCTTCTTGTAACCTTTCCTTTGGTCTCTCAGGTATGTTCAACATGAAATGACTAATATGTAATAAACCCAAAGGTAAAAGTAGCCTAATTACACAAATTAATATTTAAATAATTATGTATATTACATTTATATATTAAACAGCAAACAAAAAACAAATGTGCAATAAGCTCCTCTGAGTTCTGAAGTTGGCTTGATGACCTTACAGATTTCTTAGTAATTTTAGTCATATTTTAAGTTCTGTGGAAAGAAAATACAGGCAGACTTCCTTGAAAGCATTTACTACTACATGCAATTACTAAGACTGGGCCAAGCAAATGCCAAGCATGTTATTCATGCCTAACAGCTCAACAAAAGAAAGACTGTTTTATTCAGGGACTTGTTATAAAACTTTTACATTACATTACAATACATTACATTACATTTGGCAGACGCTTTTGTCCAAAGCGACTTACAATAGTTAAGTACAAAAATAATAATAAGTTA
>JAUZST010006912.1:0-14532 GCA_034779995.1 Parotocinclus haroldoi
TTTTTTTTTATATATTTATATATATATATATTTTTATATTTTTTTTTTTTTTTTTTTTTTTTTTTTCCCTTTTTTTTGGGAGGGAAAGATCGAGGTACAAAACCACCACACTGATGATACTGGTTTCGAAAAAACGAATCTTCTACAAAAAACAAAAATCATGATCAGCTTCAGTCATCTTCTCAGACATGAGGAGCCAAAATACACCAAATACCATGCTGAACATCAAAAAGTGTTACTTTGTGAAGCACAAGCCCCAATTGGTGCTTCACTAGAAATGCCTTAAAAAAGTAGATTGTTTTTTTTTATGTAAATAATGTAAATAAATGACCATGCAAAGTTAAGATAACTTAAAATTACTTAAGCCCAGTTACCAAGTGCTTGTACTTTTATACTTACAAACTCTCGGTTCATTAAATAGCATTCATTCATGCAGAATTGAATGAGTAAGCGATGATCCATTTAAAGGTAATAAATGAGCCATCATTACTATATATGAATTCATGTAGTAATTAAGCATTACTTTACTGAATCAGTTCATGATGTTTGTGTTACCACAAAAGTGACTAAGATTGCAGACGTCTTGTTTATCATGCGCAGCTTTAAAAGGTTAACGCAAAGTTGGACCTCATTCCAAATCAAGGTCTTTTTTTCAGGGCATCATAATGCTGTGTGACAAATTGACTGCATAAACCTTAGGTGTTTACAGTCCGAGCCTTCTATCAGAAATTTACTTCGCCCAGTGTTCGACAATAATCTGCACTTTTGCTTTTTGTAATCCACAGTGCCTCAGGAGGTGAAGGGAATATGATGCGTGTGTGTGAATCCACTGTGTTTGCTTAATCTGTATACACACAGGTATGCTGATGTACGAACACAGTGCGTGTCCTCCCTTTCAATGCATTTTCAATTCTGTGGGCTATGCATAGATAAAAAAAAGTCAAACTTTTCAAGGTCCCTTCAAATGGCCCTGTAGGTTTGACAGAAATCATTTGAGATAAGTTAAAGGGGTTTTAGCATGAGAGATTCAGCACATTCCATTTTTTAGTTGATTTAAAAATTAAATTGAACCTAACCCTTGTTCACCTCGCTTTTTTGCTTCTTGAAAGGATTCTGCTTCTGTGCGCTAATAGCGTAATTGATGTAGTTTATATTAATCGCTCGAATGTCCTTTGGACTGTGCGTCAGATTGATCTGCCATGCTTAATGATGTACAAAGTCTTTGAAAATATTATTAGGCATTATTAGGTTTCCAGATCAAGACTGCATTAAACAAAGCTTTAAAGAATTTATCTTAAACATATTGTAAAAAATGGCTTGTGCCATTTTTTTGTGCCAGATCTATGAACTTGATGTGTTGACTTTTTCAGAAGTGCATATATGTGCTACATTTAAGTCTTTCCCTGCTATTTTTCTTTAGAAAACTTGCTAAACTGATGGTAGCAGTCTAAGAACATCATCACAACCATCACCAACCATCTTATTTCATTTAGCAAACATTCTTATTCACAGTCACTAACAATTGATTCATTAATACAGTCCAAGTAATTGTGGGTTAATGGTCTTGCTCCAGGACCCAATAGTAACAGCTTAGCAGAGATGGGATTTGAACCCTGGACACTTTGGGCTATAGTTCTTTACCTTAACTACTAGGCTATCGCAGTTCCTGACAACACAGTGACCTGCTGTTGAGACAATCTTCAGTCTGTATCACAAAATAGAGTGAGTAAAGGATCTTATGTCTACACATGGGTTCCTTCAGACTTCAGTAATTAAGCAATTAGTTGATATGCAGAGTTCTTTAAAAAGGCTAAGCCATTTCAAGGCAAGTCCATGACCTGCTGTAGATATGAGGCTCATAAAGTTGGTTTATCATCACCACGCTCCATGGCCTCCATCAACTCAGAGCCTGAAAACAAACAATGACTACAATACAAGAGCTTTATTCAGGCCATATTGGACTGGGGGAGTCTAGAAACGGTTTAAGAACATCAAGAAATGACTTTTAAACCAGAAGCTAAACCCAAAAAGATTCTGCCGGATATGAAAGGAAAAAGGAAACAAGTGACTGACGAGTGTCACAACACCGTCACTCATCAGTCACTGAAGCCATGTGTTTCAGTCATGAATCATTGGTAGGAAAGGATTATCACAATTGGCAGGTCAGTTGCTTGGTTATTTTGCTCTGGCAAAACCAAATAGCAATGACAAAAGAGAAATGAAGTCTGGCAGAAGAGCTGTGGGCTGAAAATAATGTCAGGTTTAAAAATAAAGCTTTCTTTGGCATGCATTATACTTGGGGTCCCATATGGAAAAAATGGGCAACACTAATGCTTTTGTTTACAAAACTTGCTCAATTCATCCATCATTATTCTCAGAACAGACCTTTAGCACGGTTAATGATCCAGGAGTAATTGCATAACATTTCACCATAATGAGTTGACACAGGGTAAACATTATGTTTGCTTATTTCAGTACAGGAAAATGCTGCATAATGCCAGACATTATTGACTCCCAAAGCAATTTCCGAGTACAAAGTAGGAAAATAAAATCCACATAATGATGCTTGAAGCTTTTAAAAACATTATTTCTGCAACAACTTGCTGATCTTCTAACATGGAATAGATCATTGGTTCCTTAATCCTTGAATACCCAACATTTTATACATTAGAATAATAATAATTGTTAGCATTTTGTCGTTGTGTGTGTGTGTCTTCTTGGCATTAATAGACAAAGGGCAAAGTGCCTTTAAGATAATTTTTCTATTAAGACAGTTATTCCTGTAAGATGTTGTTATTCAATCCCAGGGTTGGGTGGCCTGGGTCCTTTCTGTGTGGAGTCTTCATGTGCTTCCTGTGTTGGCATGGGTTTAATCCGACAGTCCAAAGACATGCAAGGTTAATTGGTGTCTCTAAAGTGGCTAGTGTTTGACTGTGTGTGTGCCCTATGATGAATTGGCACCCCGTCTAATGTTGTTTCTGCCCTTGCGTCCACACTTGCCGGGTGGGCACTGGCTGGCCCGGGGTCCCAGTGTGGATTACGTAGAAAATAATGGTCAGGATTGATGGATGATCAAATATACACTCTCTCCTATTGCAGTAGGTTACCTTTTGTCCTATTTGCTTCTTTTGGGCTTGTTTCCATAGACCTGGTTGCTTACTCTAATGGGATCTAGCTTCCCTGTCTGATCTGCTGTTTCGTTTATGCTGTGGTGATCACTGCTTCATGCAAGCAGTGTCTGTTTTGCTCAGTTTATAAATCCCACCTCGCTTACTAGTTGGTGGATTACAACTGAATATCATGCAAAACCACAACTTAATCTTCTACACATTTACAAAGTATTTGTAGAGCAGCCAAACCCATCAACAGTGCATATCAGTCAGCTGCAGCACACGAAGCTGGGACTAAAATTAACATAACTGCAGTAATGAATGGTAGCTTGGCTCCGTCAAGAACGGATGAAAACAAAGCACAGACGGTTCAGAAGCTATTCAGAACAATTTAGAAACTGACAAGGAGATGATATGTGTGTTCTTGTTGTAATTTTGACCGTGACCTATTTTGAACATGGCATTTGCTCACCCCATCTTGCCGATACAACATGGTAACTGCTGCTGCGAGGGAAGAAACAGTTTTACAGACATCTTTATAAAGAGCAACTTACAACTGATACAGTATTACAATTCAAGCAGTCGTGGGTTAAGGGTCTTGCTTATAGACCCAACTGTGGCAGCTTTGGGAACTGAACCCGTCAGGTCCAGAGTCCAGTACCTTAACCGCTAGGCTACCACAGTCCCTAAGTTCTAAGCAGTCTCGCATCTTTTACTGGAAATCTGTTATATCCAGACATTTTGTATAGTATTCTCCATCTTCACATGTGACACTACCATATGTACTTTTTTGAGCGTATTTCAAAAAATCTATGCAGTCCTTCTATTATAGATTTTGTTGACATGCCCATTAAAATAAAGGCCTTTAAGGTTCACGAGACGCATATGTATATATACGTAAAGAGACGATTTCTATGTAATAAAAAGGTGGTGTATATATATATATACACACAAGTAATTCGTACTCTTTTACGTACTCTGTCATCAGGAAATATTTATATAATCTCACATGTTCCTGAGGGAATAGTCCAGTAGGCTTTCTCAAACAAAAAAAGTTTCCTTTAAGGATAATAAACTCCCGAGACGTAGCTGTCCTTAGATGAAAGATTTGTATTAGATACCATGGCCTAAGGCTTTGAATATATTATCCAGTTTAGAAAATGTAGCTTTGGAATGTGAACTACTAACGTCAGAACGTGGCCTTGCACACGTATAAATGCTAATGTCGTTTTTAATTCATTATTGCACTCAATGTATGAAGGCAAAACTTTCTTTACTAGTAATGCGGGTGGCATGATGGTGCAGTAGATAGTGGGGTCGCCTCACAGCTCCAGTGTCACCATTTCAATCCCAAACTTGCGTTGAGTTCCTAAGTCTGCACCAGTTCACTTGGGGTTCATCCAAAGGCCAATGACATGCAATAGGTTATTGCACTTAATTTGTACCAGTTTGACTATGAATTACTAGTTTGGACATAACTACCGTGTCTCGATGTAACCTTGTGTCTGTTGTAAGTAGCCTTTGATGTTGAAAATGACATTAAATGCACTGTGCTAGCCTAGCGGTTAAGGCGCTCAACTTTGGAGCTGATGGTTCTGGGTTCAAATCCCACCTCTGCTAAAATACCACAGTTTGGACCATAAGCAAGGCCCTTAACGAACCATTGCTTGAATTGTAAAAATCAGTTGCATGTTGCTCTGGATAACGGCGTCTGCTAAATGCTGTAAATGTAAACTTAACTAACTAACAAAAAAGTTCAATAGTGAATCGCTGTTCCAGAGTACTTCCGTTTCTCTTTGCTCTTTCAGCCCTTTCCAATTCCCCAGCCTCAGTTTCCCCGAATGTACAACCTCTATAGCTTTCAGGGGCGGCATGGTGCTGAGATCACCGATAGGGTGACATACATGCCTCAGTGCTGGCTTCTTTTATTAAAGAAACCTAAGCAAAATTGTTAAGCTGTTCTTGCCATTGTGTATGACGTTGACTTACATGTACCCCTGGGAAAAGCTCTCAGGTTGATTTTTCATAAAACACAAATATAAGAAGAAATATTAACAAATATAAGCAGCTCAGGGTTTGTCTTGGTTAGCAATTTTAACTCACAATTAGAGCTCATAGGTTTATTTAATAATTGCAGCCTAAAGTGTATACTCACCACAAATGGAACAAAGTCTAGCTCAGCTGTCTAGACATTTCTGTAATAGGCAGTAGATATTTCTTCTCTAAATCTACCCGTGGACAGTAAATTCGAAGAATGTGTGTTTACATGCAGCCAATCGTCATCTGTAAATGTGAGCAGCTTTTATAAGCTGTCTGCATACCTATGCCTAATAATACTGCTCACAAAAATGAATGGATGCTTCAAAATGAAATAACCCGTAATGAAATTTCCCTTAATTTTATGAGCAGTGATTGCTTTTTATAGCACCTACACTGAATGCATGCCTGGGCAGGTTTGGATGACCAACCGTTTGCTTTGAGGGCTTTTTTTTGGTACAGATATTTGGATCCCATTACCATATTCTTCCTTCAGTAATATGCTGATTTACAGTTTATTCGTAACTTATTATTTATTACATTCAGGGATCTTTTTAAAGTTTGATTCCTGCACGTTTAACTGTTTGATTTTAATATATTTTCTGTACTATAAAGCACTTTGAACTGCTGTTATATAAGTCATATATTATTAGTTATTACAGTTGTGTTATTAGACATCAAACATGGTGGGAAATTACAAACATAGGTCACATCTCCAAGCAATGTGTGATCATTTTAAAAGGTCACAATGTGACTGTGATAACCTTATGGTTAAGGTACTAGAATATGGACCAGAAGGCCCTGGGTTCAAATCCTACGTTCCTATTGCCTGTTGGGTCCTTGACCAAGACCCTAAACAGTTAGTCTGGGTAAGGGTGTCTGCTAAATACCAAGTGTGTGATATGTGACATTTGTTATGAGCAGGTCAAAATCCATAACAAACATCCAGAAGCGTTTAGGAAGCAAAATCTTTGTTTTCCGGGGAAGTCATCTTTCCTAATGTACAATCAGGGAAATGTCAGTGCTTAATTGACTGACGGGAAAAACAACAATTAATTCATTATTGCTTCAGCAGAAACTTTTAGTTTCACAGATAAATACCCACGTAGAGATCAGTGTGGTTCCATTCTCTTCTGCATGGCATTTACAGGAGAACGTAAGATGTCACACATGCCATCAGGGCATTATTATTCCATTAAGGCAGACTTAAATACCACCAGACAATCGAACACGCTACGGTTTGGATAAGGCTTATCTAACCTGAGAGAGAAGATAATTAAATCTGCTATACAAATAATGATTCCCTCTGCCGACTTTGACATTGAAGAAAATGATCAAACTCTGCAGACGTCGACCAAGAAATTAGGGAAGATTGGCTACAATTAAAGTGGCTGTTTAGTCATACAACAGCACCGGTGGAAATATTACATTCATTGGATTTTTATTTAAAAAGGCAGCTTTTAAATTATACAGATTCTCCTTGTTTAACAACGACTCGACTCATGACACTTTGGACTTTTTGGCACTCCAGTCATACACATAGATACACATTCAGCAGAAACCATTTTCTGAATTTTGAATTTATCTGCCAAGCGATATGCAGTACGATACTCTCTGGAAACGCAGTGAGGACAAATGTTTTAAGCATGTTTAAAGTTAGGCTATGCTATGATATATGCAGTATATTTTGATCTCCTGGGTTTACAATAAACAGTGGGCTTTTCTTAGCTTTACTTAATAAAAAGTCAAAGTTCCCTTTTTGCACCCCACTGGTCCCTATTCTTGAGGTTTGGACGTGCTCTCCATGCCTGCATTCCATTGCAGGACCCCGCACCAGTACCACCTGAGCTTCGTGTTAAATATCAAACCACTATAATGTGATTGACAGTCATAGCTAATACGCATTCTGTGTACTCTTTAGCACTGTGTAATGTATCGTGTAATTTGAGCTACATATCAGAATATAATTACCTGCTCTCCTTATAATTATCACATTCTTCTCAGTATTAGAGAAAGATTATGAAAAGTACTACTGTCCACATAAGGGAATACCAAAACACTTCAGGTTATTGCGTTTATGCGTTTTGATTCCTCAGCTGAATAGAAATCCATATCTAGAAGCATCAGTAGAGTTGGTTGAGCTTCTTAATAAACTATAGAACGTGAAATCTCTCAGTGTGACAAAATGTCAAAAACAGACGAGAAAACTTTGAGAGTTTCGTTCACCTTTCACAGAGCGGTCGTCATTCTGTTTTTAATAATGTTTCATGAAAAGTGATTAGCAAATTTATGATTTCGCATTCCTATCATGGATTACTGGCTAACATTTGCGTAGGGATTATCTAACCTGAAGTATGAAATTAAATCTGCTCTATAAATCCCTATAAGATCAAACTATGCAAGACTTGGAGAAACATGGAAAAGAGGTAAGACTAGCTACAATAGATTATTTCAAGCTAATCTCAGTGCCATCATGACACTGATAAAAAAAATGTGCCAAACACACAGTCAAGTTGAATATTGTCCGGAATGCTCTTATTATTGAGAAGAAATACGTATTACATACATTGTGAATATTATAACCCACCTCAGCTTATTTCCAGTCAACCCCTGAGCTGCGTTCTGTTGTACTAGATGCTGATCCAGTGTTGCTAGCTTTCTTATCTCCAACATAGCAGACTAGCATTACAGCCGCTGTTGTATTAGCGCTAGCTCTGCTATCTTCACCTCAAGGTTCTATGCTTTCCTAACTAATTAGAACTTCTTATCCTATTTATTCATGCTCTTTTTTAAAGGCACAAGAATCTATACAGGATGTACAGACATGGCTCAACTATTGTTTATTCTCATTTCCATGATTACAGGAGCTTTAAACTGTGATTCAAGTCTTTCCAGTCATAGATATGACTCAAATTGCCTCCTCCGCTGATGTATAAACAGTCTGGCTGAGGTTACTTTTGGGTAGTGTATTTATTTGAACTTTGAATGTACTTATTTGAAGATATTTTGCTCTGCTGACAGAGTTTGAGAAGGGGTGCATCATTGCACTAAGAGAAGCAGGATGGTTTGAATTCCCAACCATTCTGAGGTGTCGAGGGCATCGTTTCTGTGAGGGCACACACAGCAGAGCTGTGGGAGGCCTAGACAGACTACCAGTAAAGGCCCTGACCTTCGCCAGGTGTTTAGATGAAGGAACTGTGTTGGTACCGCACCTATTATTTGTCCTGCCATTGAGAGCCAGCTGGAATATAAATATATGAAATAGACTCCAAACAGAAAGGTCACAGCCCGCTGCACCCTGGGATTGAACCTGGGACCTTCTTGCTGTGAGGCAGCAGTGATACCCACCGAGCCACCATGCTGCCCCCACCTTCGATTGCAGTGGTGGTAAGAAAGCTGGGCTGCTACAGACTGGACCCGCATCATTCTTCGCAACGAATCCAGCTTCTGTTTAAGATCTGACAATAGTGACTGACTTGTTGTGAGCACTTAAATCCTGCCCCAACTGTAGTTGTGATCTAGGGAGCCATCACATAGGATAGTCTGTCAGCCCTAGTAGTAATAAGAGTGATACTAACAAATCAGCGATATGCATACACAAGCTGCCTCTCATGGCAGGGATGCCATGGGATTCCAAACACTGTGTCTGCAACACTTCCTTGGCCTGTCTGGGTTGCCAGATTTTTTGCCAATCAAGTATTTACGGGAGAAGCTTGCTTCATTAACCTTCGAGTGTTCAGTATCTAGAGTTTCACCTCCAAAATCTGTGGGCAAATGTGCTACATGATACCTTGTGAACTTGTTTACCTCCAATGATCTTATTCTATCCAGGCTAGAGGTGGCTCAACAGGGTCCTTTTAATTGCACAGTTTTCCCATAATAACCATTTATTTTCACTCTTGAATTTTAATTACTTACATACTGTATATCACCATTATATTCACACAAAGTTTAATTGGATTCCAATAACTCCTTCTTGGGGAGTTATCTTTTTGTCAATGAGTGTATAATAGAATAATGAAATTGAATCCATCTAACTAGAGGTGTTAGGCTTTGAGACCAGTGCAGTCCAGTTCTCGGCTTATTTGTGCCCATCTGGTCTTCACACCCCTGATATGGTGTCATTTTCTAAATAGAACACTAATTGAAGCATTGAAGCACTTGGCATATTGGCTAAAATCTGGCAGTGACAGCTGTTTAAACATGATGCAAAAAAGGGAAAAAAACAGAGTTACTTATGCAGGTGTATTTTGTAATATTCCCAAACGTATAAATTATTTCCTACTTGACCCAGAGTAAAATCTGTAAATAATATAAATCTCTATTGTAAACTTTAGAATACTTTGAGAAGTCTAGTTTGAACTTTTTTAATGACGAGTAGGATCAGAGTCAGTCCAGATCAGTTCTGAGAGCAGCAAAACGTCAACAGCAGATGTATAAGCTGTGTCTAGTCTGGTTGCTCTGTCTTCCTCATTATGACCTTTGGTTTGTTTGCTTGTGGAAAGTTATGGTAGTAATCAAGCCCACAGCAGACTCCAAGTGGCTCTGTCGCTCAGATGGCTGACACCTCATTTACTTTTTCATGAAAAGGTCTCGGTGCTGCAAATCATTAAGTAAAAGATCTGTGCTCCACAGTCAGATTAGGTCAAGGGGAGTTAGGAGCATATAGCTAGAGATAAGTCTGTCTGTCTAGCTTCTCAAATGCACTGTTTTAGATGCTTTCTGTGATCTTAAAAGTGAAGGTCCTCCAGAAGCTCAGATTTAATCATTGACTTTAGTTACGGACTGTGTGAACTTTGGTGTCTTCTCTCTAAATATGTGAACTTCCATCAAGCTCCCCCAAGCATGCAAGTAGGAACATTCATTCTTTCTTTTCCAAACCAATTGAAAAAAAAAACCCTGTAAATCGACTTAAATTTGTTCAAAATGTGCACCACCGTGCCACCAAGAGATATATGTTCAAAATATAAAAAGTTGATTTCACAATTGCTTAGAGTATTAGACAGACGTTTCTGTGAGTTCGGCTCACCCCCTTGCTGATTCCTCAGGCAATGGCGACATTTACAAATGATGGGATGCTAATTGGAGCTATCAGAGTAGTTAGTTTGGACTAAGGGTCTTTTGACCCTCTTTCAGGACTTCTTCTGGGACTTCTAGTGTTAATCCACACGGGCCAACTGGTGCCCACCCAGCAACTCTGGGCGCAAGTCCAGGAACAACCCTAGACGGGGTGCCAATCCATCAGGGCACACACACAGCCATGCACACAGTCACACTAAGGGGCACTTTTGGAGACATCAATTAAACTAACACACATGTCTTTGGACTGTGGGAGGAAACCGGAGTACCCGAAGTAAACCCACGTAGACCACGGGGAGGACATGCAGACACCACACAGAAAGGACCCTCCACCTTGGGACTGAACCTGGAACCTTCTTGCTGTGAGGCAGTGGTGCTACCCAGCAAGCCACCGTGCTGCCCACAAACAGGAACATTTGTACATTAAATAACTCCTAGGTGTGAACTGGTGAGTTCCATAATGGATTGGCACCTAAGTGATTCTGGGGTAGGATTCAGACATGTTGCATTCATTTACCCCTGGATAACTGCTCATAGGGTCCAATTCTGTGCCATTTCCATTTAAGGACAGGTTATTAGGAGACTGGCACACTTTGTTTGACAGGTATTATCATACCTCTAGAACTCCAGTGGTTTCAGTCTAATGCTTACCCATAAAAAGTGATGTAAATAGGGTATACATTTTTGTTAAAATGCTCTGCCAGCATCAATAATTGTTTTGATTTTATAATTCAAGAGAGGAAGCAAAACTACAGCAGTTCAGCAAAAATAAATGTACTACTAATGTGATAGAAATTAAAAGTTAATTTAACTATTTTACTCAAGTATAACCTAAGATATCTAAATATTGTCATATTCAGTGATGCTGTAAATTATGATATTTAACCTAAACAGCAGTTATCATCAGCACTATCATAATAAGCTTGCTTTGAAAATGTAGTGAGTAAAAAAAAAAATTAAAAAAATATATATTTTTATGTTGTATGTAAAAGTAAAGTGCAGAGACGGTGTAAAGACACTGTTCTGATATATCATTTATTATAAATAGAGATGGATCCATGTGCTACTCCTGTGGTTTAAAATATACTGCTTACAAAAATTAGGGGATATTTTGAAATGAAATATTCCCATTTAAATAGTAACTCATTCTTGTGAACAGTGTATTTGGGGTAAGAGTTTATATAGAGAAAGCTTGTGTTCGTGGTTATTCAGATTATACAGCATGTTAAGCATGTCTCTTGTGAAGTACAGCGCTTTTTTTGTAATTAGTCAAACAATAAATATGTTTATAAATGAGGACCCCTATTGGCCTTGAGGCAGTAAACAACTATTGTGTCAACATTTCACTACTGTAAAACCACAACAGTGTAGAGTAGAGGCTACATATGTGCCAATTCGCAATAAAAAATGAATGTAGCAGACCGAGTCAAAAAAACCTTATAGTTATTGATCATGTGTTCAGAGTAGGATAAAAAATTAAAACCCAAGCATCTGATTTCAAGCCTGTTTCTCCTAGTCATGGAAAGCTATGGAGCCTAACTGCAAATTTACTGGATGTAGACAGAGGTACACCCTGTACAGAATTTCCATTCAAAGTGGCACACCATAACTGCACAGTTTAAAGTCCTACCCTGAGGCCCTCAGAATCTTCTGTTCTCAGTCTTATCACAGAGTCACTGGATATAAAGTACTTGGCAAAAGTATTGAGCCACGATTAGATTTGATACGCCACTATTTTAACAAAGTTTCTTTATTAGAATACAAGCAGAAAATACAGGACATTAAAAAACCATCAAAACTATCAGAAAGTGGTATCAAAATGCTACAGTGATAAGTATTTAGTGTGACCTACTCGCAGAATTGAGGAATAGCAGCATCTGGCCACTCCATCGTGATTCAGAACTGACCCTTTTAAAGTCTGAAGAAGCTTCATCAGGTCTTTTTGGAAGGGTGCGTGTTGTATATGGTGATTATACAATTATTATCAAAATGAGTCACACCATGGCCGATTCCAGTATCAGAGCTTCAGGGATGCTGAGCATCCCGTGAGCCCTGAATATTTTTAAGCAACAAACTTCTATTGCTACTTTGTTTTATTAATCTGTGGAATTGTTAGGACATAATTAATAGATGCTTGAGCACCGCTAAAAGGGGCTTTACAGGCCTATGGATTGGCATGCATTGGTATGGGATGAAAATCACCATCTGTAATTCTCAAAGCATGGTACTACCATAACATAGACAAAGCTTGGTGTTCTCTTCAGTGGAGGGGAGAAAACCTCAGAACCCTGGCAAAAAGGCTATTACAGTTTGGGGTGTCTTTCATTTGAGAGAACCTCAGAGTCAAGTGGTTGGCTCCTGTTAGGAGTTATTTTAGCTACATCCCTCTGAATGGAGACTCCAATGGTCCTGCTCAAATCACTATATCCTACAGTTGTTTTGGAACATTTTCGATCCCACAGGAGGACCTGGATTCTAAATAACAGAGACGTCTGAGCTGACCTTCTCAGTTTGTTGGCACTGCAAGAGGAAGTAGCTGATTGAACTGAGATTGAGACAAAACCAACCAAAATAGAACTGATTGTGTACAGGATGCTAAATGATTCTCCTCAAACTCATCCCTCCAAACACATCAGCAACAGTAGAGTTAAACAGACAGGGGAAGCACAAACATGCATATAGTTAGAGTACTGTAACCAAGCTAGAGAACAAGCTAGTAACAGTGCTGCTGTTTACAAAAAGTAATTCACACATAACCACTGACCTGGTAAGAACTTGAACTTTAGTTCAATAACTCAACCCAGACCAACCTTCTCACAGTTAATGTCAAGTCTCATTATGTGTTTAGAGTAATATAATGCTTTCTCAGGAACACATGGCCCTGCTAAAAAAGGATTAGCAGAAAATGCCTAATCCCTGCCTAATTGTATTTGTATTTAACAGTAAACCCATGAATTCATTCTTGTAAGTCAATCTTTTCAACCAGGGTTTTTAATGTTACATGTTCATGTTTCAAAGAATCTGAGCTTTTGAGATTCAAGGGCTCTTCTTACATGCCCAAGAGCAGCATATTGATAAACCTTGGATATGACCTCTTAGAATTCCGATTAGAAGTTCGGAACCTTTTTCACACAACCACCACTGTCACCATTTAATTTGATAGGGTATCCTCAAGGACTCCTGGAGGTTACCATTATCGAACTTCTGCTCCATTTAATTAACTCGGACTCATAGTTGGCTAGAGAAGCCAAGCCAGCTCTTTTTTCATGGTTCCTCTATTTCAGAGAAGCAATGAGGCATCGCCCCAATTCCGTCTGACATAAGAAGAACATCCATGATCGGTGTCAGAGACAGAACGTTTATTATCATTAATGCTGTTTTGAATTTGTGAGATGTTTAATTTTACAATTATACAGTTTTGCAATTATTAAAAAAAAAACCTCATCAAGAATGAGCTGTTAAAATCGAATGTATATGTATGAATCTAACGATATATGTAAGTGACTTACATGTTATATTTGTAGTTTTGTTCTGAATTATTATAATTTTTTTATTTTAAAATAATAATAAAATAAAATAAAAACGTATTTTTGCAGACTCACTTTTACTGCTCATAGTGATCCTGTTTTTACGTTATCTGGCAATTCTGATCAAGTTTGATCATTTGCTTCCAAGGGTCACATTGACAAAGACTATAATAAAAAATAGTAATTTTATTATATATATATATATTATTTAAATGTTATTTATCAATTTGTGTCATGTATAAAACATGTTAAGTAAATTACAATTTTTTTTCCCCCATTATCTTAACTTTATTCTATTTTCTGCTCTCGGTTTAGTTTCCGTCTCAAAAACTCCCATTCTTGACACGACTGTAGCGGTCGTGACTTCAAAACTGTCAACATTGTTAAACTGTTAGCTTCCTTGAAAAAAGTACTGGATAGAGGCACTTTTTAGTTTTGCAAGATTTTGTATGTGTGCGCGCGTGTGTGTGTGTGTGTATGCGTGTGTGTGTTTGAGACAGAGAAGGCATCTGCCTAATGAGCCGCTACTGAATTTTAAATTTAATTGCCTGGAATGAATGGAAAGCTCCTTAATAGAATCACACAAACAAAACAAAAAAATACGGAGCAAAATTAAGCATGGCAATAAAATGAAACAAATTTAAGGCTGCACCCATTTTAGACTGGTCAAAAATCAAAGAAAATGAATCTCCTTAAAGGTTCATACTCTTGTTGTTTTGAAGTAGTTTGAAGTACATAAAATGTGCACATGTACACACACACACACACACACACACATA
>JAUZST010006913.1:0-14532 GCA_034779995.1 Parotocinclus haroldoi
TGTTGCGTCAATTTTGTAACAAGTCATAAGTGTTTTACCCAAAAATATTATGTATCATGAGATTATGGCTTCCTGTGTAAGGTCATTGTTTCTGGTAAATATTGATCTGTCCTGGATTAAGCCATAACAGCCCATGTGACGTGTTTGTCACATTATGGATGCAGCTTTCTCCTTTGTTTTCACCCACAAATGAACAATCATTGAATAACACGTGCTGACCATTGATTCACTTTGTAAATCTTAGATAATTAATTTACTGTATTTTGTTGCCCTATAAGCAAAACCCCTGGTTCCTTAGGGAATATATACTGTCACATCCCTGATGGGTTAATGTCAGAAATTACACATTCCAATCCTTTCTACCTAGTCTTTGGTAGAAATAACTAGTAGGTTTAGGATCGTTGTCTTGCCTTAAGTTTGGTTTTAGTCTGGTTTGGTTTGCCTTAAGGTCAAGTTCACAGACTGATGTGCTGACATTTTGGTATAATTTAATAAGAATTTATAATCTTTCCATCAAGTATGGAAAAAAATTCTGGCATGAACATTGTCGTTAAGATTAATATTAGCTAATGTGCCTTTGCTCTTAGAGTGATTTTTGTTGGTCTACTCCTGGGGAAGGTAGCAACGGTCTTGAATTTCCTCCTTATTTACACATTCTGTCTGACTAATGTTTGTTGAACAACTCCAAACTCTTTCGAGATGTTTTTGTAACTTCTCCTTTTCTGAGGTACTCAATCTCCATACACTTCTACAAACGTATTATGAACGCTGCTCACAAAAATTATAGGATATTTAGGTATGGGAGATTTAATTTTAAACTATTCCCTAATTTTTGTGAGCAGCATAACTCAGTTTAAATACATCAGTGTGTCTACTCACACCTGACTGTTATTCATCTGATTGGAAACACATGACTCAAATTTCACTTTAAAAAGTAACTGCTAAGCCTAGATGTTTATATACTTTTGCCACAGATATGAAATATTGACAAAATTTCCTCAAGAAAGGTATACAATTTCTTAACCTGTTGTTTACTTGCTTATCTTTATTTACTTTTTGCACTTGTGTGAAAATCCAACAATGTTGTATGTCATAGCTATGCAGAAACACAGCCATTTTAAGGCATCACTGTATGCTTTCAGAAGGCAGTGGGAAGGTACTGAAGGATCCCTTTTGAGAACAAAATACAAAACAGACAGGCACCTTGACCATTGGTGACTAATGAAAATGGGCATTAATTTATCTGTATTTTAGTTAGTTGGAAAATGAGGGTGAAGGTGTTCAGAACTCCTTTATCTTTTCATTTGATCAATTTCAATTTGTGTAGGAAGAATTATAGTCATATTAAGTAGTTATCTTCTCTCTCCAGTTCTTTAAATTCCCAATCAGTGTGTGGGTTGCCTAAAATGCTATTTTCCTGTAGTGGGTGATGTTGTTTTAACAGAGTTTTATAGGTTTTATGAATTAAATGTACTTACGCTAGGGCCATGATGCTCAAGGGCCGATTCAAGGAGTCTAACTGCTTCAGCTTCTTCAGATAATCAGAGGAGAGTCCCATACCACTGTCAGACTGTCCTCCCTGTAAATTACAATAAAATACATTCTTAGAAATAATCAATGACAAAGTTTTCTGTGTTATGTATTCTGAACTTGTTTGAGAATGGGGGTGGGGGTCGTTCGCTCCTCACCTCATTTGTCCCATCCTGTACTGTAACACCATCAAAAGTTGTTATGCTGTGTGGCCGAACCTTCATGTTCCTGCGTGAACAAAAAAACTTCAATCAAGTCCTTTAACAATCAATTATGTTTGGAATTAAATTTTAAATGCAGAGTGAGTTGCCCTTGCTTTATTTATTTGAGCTCCACAGGGTGACATTTTTAAACCCATAAACTTCTCCTATTTTAAATGTGATGTTTGGAAAATCGACACTTTTTAAGGTATTAAGTTCATATTAACTGCATGTGAATAAATCACTCATTTGTAAAAATAACTATAACATTTGAACTTTAGGTCCACACAGGCTCTATGTTTGCCAGCAATGTTTTTTTTTCTGCAAAGGCTGCACACTTAGCACCAAGGTATTAACATGGAGAAAGATGAAATTGTAAAATTGTACACACTTCCAATTTGACTCCAAGACTGTCTCATAAAAGTCTATGCTGCGTCAAATGTTTACAGTCATCTAGACAAAAAGTGCAGAGTAATCTCTGTGGAATCGATCCCAAAATTCCAAAACACACCAAAAGTCACCAGAATTGTATAAACAAACGAAGATAAAAGTCTAAAGAAATTAAAGAGTAAACAGCAAGAACTGAACTAATTTGGTCCTGTGGTTTTCATGGCCATTATTGTAGATTTCTGTTCCTTTTCATCATCAGAGTGCTCATATAACTGCTAAATTCATTTCAACACCATCCTCAATAAATATGCTTAAAAAGCCTGAGAAAATACAAGACTTGAGCAAATATTATCTAAAGCAGACATAAATTCTGAGTACGTGCTTGTGGCAGGGAGGAAATTCCTTACTGGGCCCACAGTGCAGTGAATACATGACTCTCCCCAATTTAATGATGAGCCTGTCTTATCAGGAGTTAAGCAGTGCTGCAAGAGTTCCTTAGTCACTCATGCATACCAGATAAGGGACAGATGTCATGTGTGTGGTGAAGCACAGCTTTAGTTATTTCAGTACATTTTGATGTATGTTTGAACATGGCTATAGTCTCTTACCATTGACTAATTCATAAGAAATTTGCCAGCACACTAATGTCAGGTAGGAAAAACCTTCAAACCAATGTAAGAGACTCAAACTCCTAAAGACTGGATAAGTATTTACTGATTTTTCTACAAGCACTGTATAACTGTGTGTATGTACTTTTGAATATTAATAGACTTTTAGTAAATATACTGCTTACAAAAATAAGGGAAATCTAAAAATGAAATATCCCCTAATAAAATATCTCAGATTTTTTATGAGCCGTGCATATAGTAGTGTGATATGTTTAAATGTCATTTTTTCGGGTAAATGTTTTATACCATGTTAGGTCCTGATGAAAAACAGTGGATGCTCTGCGAGGTTGTGTATAAAATCACAAGACTGCTTCAAATTTTGTGAATCTACTACTAAACTAAACAATTAAATAAATGAGACAACAAGCATATTATACTTTTCAACTTATTGATTTAATATGGCAAAATTATCCAATATTATGTATCTGTGAGAAGCAAACTCACAGATCTGGGATATTGGTGGGTTTGCAAGCATGAACTGCTCGTAATATTTGTCTGTGAATTGAATCTCAACAAAACATGGGCCATGCAGCAAGATAATGAGCCAAATAATTATGTGCATTATTTTGAGTGTCCAATTGAAAAATGATTCTGATGATTTATAGTGTTAAATGCAACAGATTTCAGTTCCAATAAGATAAGTACTGACGAAATGGTGCTTGCGTTGGCTCTACGTAGCTCGTAAGTTACTGTATGGAGAGCAATTTCTGTGCAATTTATTACCGGTTGGTATCAAGCAGGCTGGTTTCTTGACGAAAATGGGAACTGTCCAAGTACAGCACATTCGAGTATTTTTTCTTGTTTGTTTATTTGGGTTATTAAACATTTGCTTTCAGCCTCAATGGCTATTTAACAGCAGACACAAAACTATATGAAAACAAAATGTTACGTCAAAACAAGATATACACACTCAGATCAGGCCAATTTAGTGTAATCAGTTAACATAATGCGCATCTTTGCACTGTGGGAGTGCCCAGAGAGGACATGCAAAGTGTGAGGCCACCCTCGAGGGTTTTAAACATGAATGGACGGAGGGAAACATGTTTGTGTTTGGATACTCATTTTTGTATGTAATATCGGATAGCTAAATAAATGACTACACATATTTTTTCTGCTTTTAGTATGCGTGTGAAAATCCGAAGATGTCCGAAGAAGTCATATTCGTGTAAACATACAGAAAATTCAAAAGCGATCACAAGATTCCAGCACCACTGTACATTGCAAAATATGAATTTGAATAATGATGTTTTTTTAATCATTGCATACACCTATATAAGATGATAAACTTACCACAAGCTACCAGAGTCTCTCAGAGACACAGGTCGTGTGGAGGTTTCTTCAATGTGGTCTGGGTTTGATGGGTCCACTTTTGTCAGCAGTGCTGTGTTGATAGGAATGTAATGCTTTCCCTCCTAATGAAAGAAACCATTTTTGAGGCCCAGAAAACAATGACATATATATGCTTTTGTACCATGAGGTAAGGTAGTGTTCATAAAAAGTTGATTGTCCATTTGACACTATAATTCTGTACTTTATATCTATATTCAAAGACATTCATATATGAATGAAACCAGATATTTAACAAATGCTTTTATTTATTTAAGGCAAGAGCACTTCAAAAGGAAGTAAAGAAAATAGCTGATTGGACTTCCCCTTCTCTGTTAGTCTTGGCATGATGAACTAATCTCATTACCATATCCTTAGTGTAACCTCGGGCCAATCAAAGGATCCTGAGCACAATGACTCATTAGCCCAAGCAATGCCTAAATTCATTGTTTTTTTTCTGTACACTAGTATAGACTTTGGCTATAGTTCTGATATTTCAAAGCCTAGCTGTTATGACAAAGCTGCCTCAATCAAGATTTTGTAAATTAGTGATCATATGGGTGGCTTACTAACCTGCTGCACACTGGCCTGGAGCAGGTCTCCTAAAATCTCCACTAGCTCTGTGAAATTTGGTCTTTGTTGTGGCTCTCCGTGCCAGCAGTTCAGCATGGTCTGATATCTACAGGGAACACACGCCACATCACACGCAGAGTCAGAGAAAACACATTTTTTTTTGCTCTACCATTTCACAAGTAAATTAATCAAACAACACAAATTATGTGACGTGTACCAGAGGCAGCTACCAGTTTGTTCAGATTGACAGCATGTCAGAAAAGGGAATCCCATCATTAGGGAATTCACACTCTGTAATGTTTACCGTAGTGATAAATCTTATCCCTGCAGCATCAGTCTTAAGTTACCTCCTTACCATGCACTACAGGCTATCTGACCTGACTGCCACCTTTCTGCCAGCTCCGTTCCTTTTATCCAGTTGAAGCCTACCATTAGCAATCTTTGTGTTACATGAGCAGTTCTTTCAAACATTAAGTGTGAGAGAAAGTTTCTGCTTTAGTGTAGCTGTCAGTGACACAGAGCATGTGGGACTTCAGCCCCTTCACTGGAGATTTCATGGCTTGTAACAACTATTAAGGAAATCAGTCATAGTATACTGAAGACCCCAACAATTAAGTACAGATGATGAATGAACCCTGCTGTGTTTATAGAGGCACGACCTGTCAGGAAGTATTAATAATGAGGTCAGCTACACATGAAGTAAATTGATTAGGAACAATCATACACAACAGATGACTCTTACATTCCTTTGACTTCCTCTGGTGTGGCGTGATCATAACCTCTTGCAATAGGTGTATTATTTATTGTGTTAGAATAAAAAAAAGTTATATAAGGTAATACATAATTCTGACATAAATATTTCGATCAAAGAAACTTTCCAGATTAAGGGATTTGGCAGCAGTAAACAACAACTGACAAATAAAACTAACTAACATAATATAAATTAACAAAGTAGAGTGATTTTTCGAAGCTTACAGCCTGGTCATATCGCGTGTCTTTACATAGATATTTAACTTCATCGCAGATGGTGAGTCTAAAGTCTTGTTTTACTGGTGGTCATAATTCATTTACGGAATCTGTTTGTTTTCTTCACCTAGGATTTACATCTTTGACTGATGAATCAGTCCAAACAAACTATTCTGGAAAGTCACATTCCTGATGGGTCTTTGGGGCAACACAGACAATTTACTGGCAAAGATCTTTTATCCCTTTAGCACACACGTAATGAGAGTGTAATGTGAAGGTCAGGGTCAGGTCTATGGCAGCTTATCAGTACTGAGGCCTTCTGTGAGGTTTCCAGAAGGAACAGAAAACAGAGGTGGGGTGTACCTGCTGTAAATATATGCACATTTAAAATGATACCAAATAGTACTTTAAGCCTGATCTGCTATCTCCACCAACAAGCAGGAAATTAGGAAATATTTTACTCTCTGTCAGTATCTTGGAACCAGCTTGGCAAAATCTTCCCCCCACTGCCTCTTAAGATTTATTATTTGCTCGAATCATTATTTACATTCTTGACTGTAATAATGACTTGCAACTATTTTAACATTTCTAAATTATAGGGATTAGATAACACTGCATTTAGAGTATTTACCTGCACTTAATAATCAGAAATTCAGATTTTGTCAGTAATCTGATCATCTCCCTTGATCGGATTTCTTATTTGGATTTCTATATTAGGGTATGCAGTATACGTGACCAACTGAATGCAGAAATCCGACTTTGATCACGTTATTAAGTGCATGTAAAGAGCATGTTGCATGTGCATGTATTGCAAAGAAATTGCATACTGGCATCTGCAGCTTACATTCAGCCACTGCAAAGTGAGGCCTAGTGACCGAGTTCACTTACTTCTTGTTACACCATGTTGATATGTCCACCACCGTGTCTGACTCTGCACCTACTATATAGTTAAACCACCTTAATGGTTTACCTAGTTTTCAGCTTTCAAGGTGAGCTTGTAGGTTACAAATAGATCCATGGCAAGTATCCAGTTCACTCTGAAATGTCATCTACAGGCTCCCTGCAACTGCCCTTGTTACACTTCACCATTTGTCTGCCATAAGTGTTTTGATATGACGACATTTTCCTTGGTTACGAGCACTGGCCTTTGTCATGGGCCAAGTTTTTCAACTCTCCTTTGTAGTTTCTCAAAGTTCAGCCAAGAGCTGTTTAAACAGCACGACAACAGGTTAGTCAAATCAGAATTTTAGATCAACCAACCTAATATGAAGGCAAATTAAACTTTTTTTATTTAGGCGCTTGACTATAATGTTTCCTACATAGTCTAGGCTCAGAGAATCTATACTATACATAAAATAAAAGGTTCAAACATACAAAAGTGGTCTTACATTTCAGAGGAAGCATACTCAGGTGCTCGCATCCTGGTGCCTTCCTTCAACCTACAGCAGAATTCCTCATCAATTTGTACACCAGGATAAGGTGAGGCACCTGTAGAAAAGAAAGAATTATGAAGTCATTTTCTGATGCAGCACATCGACTCCCTAAATTTCAAAGTGGGTTGGGAACCAACTGATCAATAGAAGTATAATGCTCACAAAAATTATATTATTTAAATATATTCCCATAATGAAATATCCCCTAATTTTTGTGAGCAGTGTAGCTGGATTTGGGATACTGGACTTTTTTGGTACACATAAGAAAAAAAATAGCAAAGACAATGTTTTATTAAAATACATTTACTGGTCATCTACTACAAATATGTTCACACGCAACCTGTATAAATTAGTAACCCATAAATGTGCATGTTGCAACACTGACAAATACTTAAGGTTTCAAGACTATTAAAACAATGATTACCGTCCTTGCATGAATTATTAAAAATATCTCCAATAACACTTAAATAACAGTAAAAACAAGGTTGATCTTATACTGTGATCTAAAACACAACAGCAGAACTGTCCCATATAATGAATATTGTGCAGTATAAGTAATATTATCAACAAGGTCATGGACCATATATGCGCGACTGTACTGAGGGTCTGAAGCGCCAGAGTCAGAGTTAGCAGACCTGCATGAGAGCATAAGCTGTTTACGATCATCAACACAATGTCATGTTCACAAAACCAGCTTGAAGTAACATTCTGCATTATCATATAGTAAGTAGTCATTAGAAGATGGAAACATTTTGGTCAAGTAGGGATGCATATTGTCAGATTCAGTACTCTATGGCATTCAAGCGATTAACTTGTATTAGTTGTTCTTGACCGAAGGTGTACCAAGAAAACAATCCCAACACCAACACACCACCTCCACTGCCTGGACTGCTGAATAATTCTGACCCTATTACTGCTGGAGTAAGTAGAAATCAAGATTTAACAGACTGGTCTACATTTTTCCAGTCTTCAGCTGTCTAGTTGTGGTGAGCTTGTGCCCATTGCAGGCTCAGCTTTCTGTACTTGGTTGACAGAAGAGGAAGCTGACAAGGTCTTCTGCTGTTATGCCTCATCTGTTTCAAGGCTTGGCATGTTGTGCATACAGACATGCTTTTCTGCTTACTACAATCATAAAGAGTATTTATCTCAGTTACTACAGACTTTCTTTTAGTTTGAACCTGTCTGGCTATTCATTAACCTCTCTTCAAAATGGTGTTTTCATCCGTAGACCTACAAGTCACTGGATGTTTTTACTTTCCCATGATTGGCCAATTACATAACTGCATGAATGTGAGGTTTACATGTGTTTATTAATTATGTGCTAAGTGAGTGTAACTCAGCCAGTTCAGGTTTTTTACGAATTCTGACCAATTACCTTCTAAGTCACTGGTTCCCAGTCACTGGGGAATGAGGTGCTTAAAGCTCCTGTTAACCTAATGTAACCTAACCATGCATTTAACCTAAATGTCTATGGACTGTGCGAGGAAACGGTGTACTAGGATTAACTCAAGCATACACAGAAAGGACATGAAACTCCAAACAGAAGGAGTCTAATGTTGGGATACAACTGAAGCTGTGAGTTGACTGTGCTAACCACTGTGCCATCGTGCTGCCCTGTCAATTTAGTGTAAACACAGCACATCTGGAAAAGCCTACATAACAGTAAAAGTACCTTATTGATTGTTTCAAAGTCAGTGAATGACACAGTAACATTAACAAAGCAAACACGATAAGAAATGATAACTGTTTCCATCAAAAAAAGAATTGGCCAAGATACTCTGCAACAAATCAACATGTGAAAAACGGCAAAGAGTAGACTTTGCCTTATTATAAACAGTCAATTAATTATGTGTTATGCTAATTTGTTGACGGTAATTGTAACTTGTACCCCCAAGTACAGCAAAGATACTTACCCAGTGAGAAGATCTCCCACATTAGCACCCCAAAGGACCAGACATCACTCTGCGTAGTGTAAATCTTGTCAAAAATGGCTTCTGGCGCCATCCATTTTAGAGGAAGTCTGGCCTGCAGAAACAAATGCAGAGTACCCTACTGTTCAGTCAGACCCCTAATTCGCCGGTTTGAACAACACTCGCTGCAGCTATTCATGTACAGCCAACACCCAGACTACAAAACAGTGGAAAGCAGCTTGATTACAAAGTCAGCATGACCACACTTGACCGCAAGCAAACAACAAAAAAATGTGGAATTAAAATACAGAATGATGATGACTGAATGTCAGCAGATCTTGGCTTCACCAAAATACCTCCATTTGATCCAGATTAAGGCTGTTATTGTGGCTGTATTCAAGTGGTTTTAATGATTACATATTAATGGATGATGTAGCAGTTTAATACGGTAGCACAGCATCACAGGAACAAGAGTTTGAGTCCCAGTGGTGTCTTCCAGCCAATTTGGATGTATGTGTGTGTGAGGGAAGGGAGGCCGGTCAGGGATCACCCCGTTGCACTGTAACATCAACCCCTATCCAACCCTGAGATCTCGGTACATACAAAATCATATCATATCATATCATATCATATCATATCATATATCATATCATATCATACCAAAAAACCAAAACAATGTAGTAATGGCTGGAAGTTGAGACCAGGGGCAAATAACGCATGCATTATACTGTAGGATTTAGAGGTTTCACGGAACACTTACATCTCCTTTACGCACGTAGTCTGGATCTTTATAGATGTCTCTTGCAAGTCCAAAATCACAAATCTTCACAACGTTGTTTTCAGACAAAAGAATGTTCCGTGCTGCCAAATCACGGTGAATACACTGGAGGAAAGTGAAGCCATCATCAGACTGAAACATTTAAAATTCTGGGAAGTTGAGCTATAGATCACGGACCCACATTTCATGTTTTATATTTACCATGTGTTGTCTATCTACCATTGAGAACACATTTAGCCAAAAAACAATGTTTACGTGTAGAGAAACGGACACGGACTGTCATTATTCGTACGATAAAAATAATTTAAGAGTATTAGTTTTCGATCATTAGATGTAGGAAATGTCTAGGAATCTTTGGAAAGGACACTCAAGGAAATCTCCAATTTAATGCCAGCTGGATACAACATGAAATGTTTGAGGCAGATGTTGCACTGTAGGAGAACAAACATGAAATGAAACACCAAACATCAGACTCCAACGTGTCAGAGTCTGACTAGTATGAATTGGTAAGCAAAATTATTTGTACAAGTGTAATTTAGCCAAGGGCTTACCTTTCGTGAAGCCAAAAATTCCATGCCTTTAGCCACTTGAAAACTGTAGCAAATTAAATCCTCCAGTGTCAGCACTCTCTTATATAAGTCTTCTGGGTCTGGGTTAAAAAGTCAAATAAAATTAAGTGCTTTAGTGCAAAATTCAATTTGTGTTCAATATTGTCCTACAGTAATGACCTTACTTAAAAATCTGGTACTTATTTTTATATAACGTCTCAGTCATTGGGAGGTGGTGGGGTGAGTGATAGTGTGAGTGTGAGCCTTCCATTGTCACACCGGTGTAAACAGTTTATCAAACCGACAATAACAGGCAAAAGACATCATAACCCGGCGTACCAGGAATACTCAGCTTACCGATATCAGGGCAGGAAATAAATAAATAACACAGTCTATACACAGTAGGTGACAGTGGCACCGGCTAATATCAGTCGTATTTATGAATCCCAGAGGAAACAGCCTATCAGATTAAGATGGGAAAAACAACTAAAGGACACTTGTGAGCACACAGGGTGGGGATGAGGTGAGGCAGGGGTGAGTGGGGACGGGAGGAGGCTGGGAAGGGAAGGAAGACACTCAGTCACTACCTTCCTCTTCTTCCTCCGAGTCACAGTAGCTCTTATCTTCAATGAAGCCTGAGCTGGCTGAGCTTCCTGTGCTGGCCACGCTCTCAAGCCTGCGTTTGAGGAGCTCACTCAGGTCGCACCCTGATCCTGGCAGCATTGCCTTGCCATCCTGAGACTGATGAAAAAAAAAACATACATGGTGTATCTATTTTTACACTGATATAAATGCTTCAAGATCAAAATCAGTCAACTCCTACATACTTTATAAACCACAAAGTCTCCCCTCTTGCTCCTTAAATAGTTTGAAAGGTTGCCATACTTGCAGTACTCTACAATGATCATCAGTGCACCTGAAAATCGAAACAGATTATAACTTCAAGTGCTCAATCTGACAAACGATTTCACACCAGTTGTAAACAATATTTCTGATATTCTTACCTCCTGGCTTTGTGCAGGCACCCAGTAGATTGACAACATTAAGATGATGGCCGATATGAATCAGTATCTTCAGTTCTGACATAAGAGCCCTGCATTCACTGTTTGTAGCTCCTCCTGTTTCATATGAATACAGCAGACAAAGGAGAAGGAAAGAGAAATGGATCACCTTGACATGATGGCATCGAGAAAAAAAGCTAAACTATTTGTCCAAAGGTAAACACAGACAAGCAGGTCTCTCATCCTAAATCGTGGGCATTAATAAAAGAGGGATTTCTCTTGCACAGATGCAACGTTGTCATGTTTAAACAGATAAGTGACTTCCACAAATTGCTGAAACCAAGTTGGAAGTCCACAGCAGTGTTCTTCACTGTTCTTTAACTTCAGTATGACTTCAGTAGGGTCAACGTCTGTTTATGGATATACATGGATATATACTAGATAGACCCATTGAGAGCTAATTGAAACTGAACATACAGTGGTGATCGGAAGTTTGTTAACCCTTTATAATTTTCTGTATTTCTGCATAAATGTGACCTAAAGCATCATCAGATTTTCAAGTCCTAAAAGTAGATAAAGAGAACCAAGTTAAACCAATGATACAAAAATATTCTACTTGGTCATTTATTTATTGCAGAAAATGATCCAATATTACATATTTGTGAGTGTCAAAAGTATGTGAACCTCTAGGAGTAGCAGTTTATTTGAAGGTGTAATTAGAGTTAATTAATTAGGTGTTTCAACCAACGAACAAAGGAGATCTCTGAGGACCCCAGAAAAAGAGTTACTGATGCTTACCAGGCTGGGAAAGGTCACAAGACCACCTCTAAAGAGTTATGACTCTACCAATCCACAGTAAGACAGATTGTGTACAAATGGAGGAAATTCCAGGAGTGGTTGACCAACAAAGATCACTCCAAGAGCAAGGCGTGTAATAGTCAGCAAGGTCACGAAGGACCCCAGGGTAACTTCTAAGCAACTGAAGGCCTCTCTCACGTTGGCTAATGTTAATGTTCATGAGTCCACCATCAGGAGAATACTGAACGAGGGTGGTGTGCATGGCAGGGTTGTAAGGAGAAAGCCACTGGTCTCCAAAAAAAAACATTGCTGCTAGTCTGCAGTTTGCCAAAGATCACATGGAAGGCTATTGGAAGAACGTGTTGTGGATGGATGATTGAAAACACCTGACTCTAATTTCACATTCAAATTAACTGCTAATCCTAGAGGTTCACATACTTTTGCCACTCACAAATATGTAATATTGGATCATTTTCCTCAATAAATAAATTGCCACTTATAATATTTTTTTCTGAACTTTTGAACTGGGCTCTCTATTTTTAGGATCTGTGTGAAAATCTGATGAGGTTTTAGGTCACATTTATGCAGAAATACAGAAAATTCTAAAGGGTTCACAAACTTTCAAGCACCACTGTACCATAAAATGGTTAGCATTAAACTTGCAGCTAACTAAAAAAAAAAACTGAGCGCAACTGTGCTCCTTTTAGAACATTTTACTTCTCCAACCATCCTCCTTAATTTACATGTGGGGAAAACAGCTTTGTTCCTCCTCCATGAAGGATCATTACAGCTTCCTAAGTTATTAAGAGCATACAGTAAAATTTCAAGTTTCTTTTTCATTGCCATTGTCTGATTTATGATGTTTAACACGGCAAATAGAATAAGCAACTCTTTATCTTTGTTTATTCAACATATCTTGTGAGACTTTAACCCCTGTGTCGTTGCTTATGAATGGCCCACTGTAATATGAAAGTCATGAATGATGCTTAAGTTACACCTAAGTGAGTACTTAAATGTTACAATGAAATGTAAACCTTTCTTTTTCAAAATAAATAAATAGAATTACTTAAATGAATGAGTACTTTTAATTACCAGATTGTAAACATAGTGGTACTAGTACCTCCTGGAATATCTACATGAATTTGTAATAAAATATCATAAAAATAAAAACCATACAAATCACTTTGGAAGTTATGCTAATGAAAGCAATTAGTCATCAAAATATTTTAATTTACCTTTTGAGGCTGTTGATGTCACTGTCATAAATGTCAACATGTCATTACGTGTGAAAATATATTGACTTAACCAACCAATTGTTAACATCACACTGGTAGTTCTTCAGATGTTAACCATCAGATCATGGACTCATGGAATTATGTAAAATATTTCACTATAACAAAGGGACACAATACAGCCAGCACAACATTAGTATTTGAAACCAGAGCAAACACAAGCAAGTAAAATTAGTGACCAACATCATTCACATACGTAACATGAGCAAAGATTTTTTTCCAGACATAAATAGCAACTCAAATGGTGAAAGTTTCTCGGCAATAAGCTTTTTTTGGTCTCAGAATTCATCAATAGGCTGACAAGGGAAGAGCTTCAGCAGATCTAAGAGTTCAGTAAGTGAAAATTGGACTCCACTATCCCTTTTTATAGCCCTAAATGCCCTATAGTGTTCTGTCTAACGGAAGTCAGACAGGTTTAGTAGCTAATTCAATAACTCATTGATTAAGACTGGTTTCACACTAGGGCCAGTCTGTGTCATCTACTTTGTTACATAAGGGAAAGGTGTTTTATTGGATATACAATGAAACATATTGGTTAGTTGTCTAATACAGTTGTCTCAGTCTCTACTGATAATGCTAAGTTAAGTATCAGCCTTCACAAGCTTAAGCTGTACGATATTTGTAAGGTTATTTAATTGCACATTGCTTTCTGACAGCAAGATCAAGTCTATGTCAAGGAATTTAAATTTTCCAAACATTGCAGGGATCAACATCTAGCCCACAAGGAGTTGTATGTGCGTATGCTAACATTGCCAGAGCCAGGCCCAGGGGCCACATGCTGCCATGGTTCAGCGATGTCTGACACATACAGGAGTGAATTGCGCTGAGAAATGGAGACGAGGCGGAGGTCAGCTCATGCCTTCAGGCAAACTCGTTTGCATGCATTTAGGGGCGGGACCCAATGGTGCTCTGTGGCAAAGCTACTCATAGCGCTTACATCAGTTTATTAAATATGATAATAATGCAAGCTGGTGTTGGTGTTTGAGGTTGGTGGAGGACCTTGGGAGGTGTACCAAGTGAGCCATATGGCCTTGGCATAGATAGTGTGTGTGTGTGTGTGTGTGTGTGTGTGTGTGTGTGTGTGTGTGTGTGTGTGTGTGTGTGTGTGAGAGAGAGAGA